>JAULBP010099252.1:0-11093 GCA_032355345.1 Lepetodrilus pustulosus
TCGCACTATACCTATACATGTGCCATAGTAAGTATAATCAGGTTGATGTACATATTAAGAAAAATATCCAGGAAAACATCCATATTTCAGGCGATAATAGGCCCGTAACCAGTATGGCTTAACTGTTTGTCTTTAATAAAAAATATATCACTTTTTCCTCCTATAAGAATTGACCAAATACCTTATATCTGGTAATGGAATATTTCAAAATGTCTTCCCTTGAAATCTGAATGTATAGTTATGCAGCATAGTCAATATGCACCAGATGTCATTGACATACACAATAGAGATTGACTTGCAGTTTGAATTACAGTGGGTATTGCTTATATTACATGTTGCTCACTCCCCATCCATGAATTGAATTTGTACACCACGAAATAACCATTTGTTTTTCTTCCCAGAGGGGCGGCCATTGTATGTTTTAAAGATGGGCCAGATGGACGTGAAAGGTCTCATGAAGTCTGTCGGGGAAGAAGCCATTCTAAAACATGTACGGTGAACTTCCTCTACCAAGTTCGCTGACCTTAATTAGCCACACCTTAATTAGCCAAACTTTACAATGATTACAACTGGAAAAGTAAATAAACGAGAAATTTTACATATCCTCTTCAAACCTTTCCTGTCGTTGATAGATTCTAGCACTGTCCATATAATCTGAATATTAATAAATCATAATTCTAATTTGGCAATTTGATTTAACAGCCTAAAACAAGTTTTATTTCTTGGTTTGACAGGATTGAATATTTGTAATGAATGAAATAAGAATGTATTCAGAATGTTTCTAGTGAGCGGTACAGTTTTGTCTTGTTAGTGTGAATATTACTTGCCTACACTGCGTTGTAATATATATCAGTAATGTGTTGTCTGATTGATCAGTTGTCGTGTTTCAGGTACTGTCTGTTAATGAGGAAGGCCTCAAGAGAGCTGCGACAGCAACATCAAAACGAGGTCACCCAGTGAGGTATGCCGACAGTCAGCTGGTGGAAGAATTGATCCGAGTATTGTTATGTATTAAACAACTGGTCACCCATTTATTGATCTGCTTGCGTATCATGGATGGTGAAGTTAAAGGCACATGCTTTTGGTGCAGATCTTGTACGATGGTGGTTAATGAAAATGGAAGTCAGGGAAAAGTAATGAAATGTTGGTTACTTAGTCTCTGTGGCTACTGTGAATTGGACACACTGTTTCTCAGTCCCTTCTCTTAAATATAAAATGTATCGTGTATGGATGAAAGATTCCCGCTGGACGAAAAACATTTGGTCAGGGAAACATGAAACTACCACGAATGGGACACACAGCTTCTACGTCCTGTCTCGCTTCCAAACTGTGCATATGGTTGAAATATTCCTGCAGCAACACTACACAATCACTCTCACTCACTCACTCACTCACTCACTCACTCACTCGCTCACTCAATCGCCCAATCAATCAATGTGTTTCAGCGCGTGCACGTGCATCGTGGACCTGGACGGACTTAGCATGCGACACGTGTGGCGACCGGGCATCCGCGCCCTACTGCGCATCATCGAGCTGGTGGAGGCCAACTACCCCGAGACGATGGGCCGCCTCCTCATCGTGCGGGCCCCCCGCGTCTTCCCGGTGCTGTGGACGCTAGTCAGCCCCTTCATCGACGAGAACACGCGCAACAAGTTCATGATCTACGGCGGCAACGACTACCAGAGTACCGGTGGATTGGTGGAGTTTATTGACTCGCAGTATATACCAGACTTCCTAGGGGGCGATTGCTTTGTGAGTAGCATTCAGTATTTTACATCTTTGCTTCTTTTGTTGTTCTGTGACTGTAAGGCCTCTGGTTAAGTGGAAATGAGGTCTAGGTCCATGTTACACAGAATGATGGTAGCATTACCAGAGACATAGCTCTATTTCCATGTAGGAGTTATTCTCTCATACTTCTACCATTAAGCTGTGGAACCTGACTGAATCACTAGACTTATACAGGAAAGGCAATTTGCTGATTTATTTGTCCAGGCGTCAATTTATTTGCACTGGATATAGCTTTCAGTATTACAGCCCCCAGACCCTGGGCTTGTTTTCCCACTGAAATCGCAATTGTCTGGTGCCATGCCTGCTCATAATAGGTTGTTGGTCATTCAAAATGACTGGGTTTTTTTTCCCCGCAGAAGCTCGTCGCAAATGGGTGAAAGATTCCTGCAGCAACGTTAATCACTCGCCCTGCAGAAGCACATTTTTGAAATAGTTCAGACTCTTTCACAGTGCAAAAGATGTTTGTGAAATTATCTCACAGAGCCCTCAAATCTTCATTTTGATATTAGACCATCTGAAAACTTCAAATGGGTGACCGACTCTCCATACTAAGCTGCCAGGTGACAGTCGGTGGTTGTTGTCGTTGTTGCAGTGCGACGTCCCCGAGGGCGGCCTGGTGCCCAAGTCTCTGTACCTGGAGGACCTGGTGGACAAGTCTCCTGATGAACCACCGCTAGCCACCGACAGTCTCTACCACACCTCCCACGTCGTCAAGGACTACCCACACGAGGTGACACGCCAGTCCACTCAACTTGTTTCTGTTCCTTTTTCTTCTTTTGTTTGAATATGGTGGCATTCCTTTTGTCCAAGCTGGCTAGGTTTGGTGTGCGGTAGTAAAGTACATTTTGCAGCTAGATTGCTTTATTTGACAAGCAGCCCAGCAATGTTCTAGTAGGTGTATGCCACTTGCACTGGCGTAACCAATAGACTTAATCATTGCAAATGGGTGAAAGATTCTTGCAGCCATGCTAAACTGGAGCCTGTTACAATGATATCTGTACATGGGTCACAATCAGTAAGTAGGCGCCGATGTTGCAAATTAAAGGTAAAATCAGTATTGATAAACCATGTACACATCCGTAATTCTGATGTCTGTTTTCCGTTCGACAGGTTCTCATACAGGTCCCACAGAAAGGGTCCGTGATAACGTGGGACTTCGACATCCTGAAGGGCGATGTGACATTCACGGTGTTTCGGTGCCGGTCGTCGCGGTCCGCGGATCCTGTGCACCAACACCACGTGAGCAGCGCCACAGGCGGCATCGGGTCCGTGCAGTACATGGACAAGTCGGTGGTGGTGGGCGTGGACGTCAGCATCATGGAGCCGCCCCACATCTGTCGGGATGGAGACAGCGTCCAGGTGAGATAGAGCCGTCCTTGTACGTCCACGTCGCACTGAGGTCTGTCCACGTCTTGCATCCTGAAGCAATGAGCATAAAACTGTACTCCAAAATGTTTCATATGAACACTAACATCAATATCCATAGACCTTCTGTAGTGCAAATGTTATCCTTGGCTTGACCTGTTATTGGTACAATACGAATACACTCTGTTTCCTGTTTGCAGGGCACCCATGTGACTAGTTTGTCTGGCAGCTATATACTCCAGTGGAAATACTTTGACTCTGCCAAGGCCAGCTTTGACTTCCCGCTGACGTCACACAAGTCAAAGGTCATGTACTACACTGAGCTACTGCCTTCAGAAGTATTCAGGTGAGCAGCTTTGTATTTGTCTGCCTGAGATACTTAGGATCTTCACGCTTGCGCACTTTATGGCGAGTTTTACGTCACATAGTGTTGCAAAAACTACCCAAGTGTGCAAAGACCTTGAGTGTAGACCCATCTTGTGACCCACCAGTTCTCAGTAGATCCTGTTAGCCTTGTAATGACAATAGCAATTCTGAATTTCAGTGCATTTCAATTTCATTGAAGCTGCGAGTTGTAATTTTCAATATGTCCTCCCAACAATAAAAACTCCTTCAGCTACTCATATTTCTTTAACCCTCTCCCTGCTGTAGACAATCAGAGATGTCATAAAGAGCTGTGTCTGCCTAATCCAGCAGGGCGAGGGTTGAGCATTACCTGTTCTAAAATTAACAAGTCTCTCAATAAATAAGATATGTTTTGGTGAATCTCTGTGAATGAGTAGGACATGGTTAGGTACACACCTATGACGTTCTTAATTTCTGCTGCCATTAGCATACTGAGCATCAAATATAGTGTATGGGGCGCATTATTAATGCATAATATTATTTTTTATATAAATGAAAAAACTTCAAATCCTTTCATTCCTACGAGATGTCAGATTTAACTCAGCCGCCCGTTTTTTCAAACAGAGGGTCCATGAGCAGTCTACAGTCGTGTCACAGCGGGTTCTCGTCACTCAGCGTAGGCACCAATCAGAGCAGCCAATCCGGAGCCAGTTCCTGCCCCTCAAGGTGAACGATCGCCACTATGTCCACAACCACGTGGTGTCACAGCATGTCAACGTGCCAAGCTATCCGTTCTTGTCATCTCTCGTAGCTTCTTTACTAAACACCAGTCACGGAAAAAGTCCATCTCGTCTACTGTTGAAAGTCTAGTTGAACATTAGTTTGGGGATAATTATTTTGATGGGTGACATTAAATTCTAATACGATGGTTATCTCCCCTTTTTTCTCTGAAGCATTGTTGTGATAGTTTCTATCTGAGGTAACTCTTTGAATGTATTACATCATGTGGATTATTTTGGGATATTTATCCAAGAATAATTGTGTGTAATAAATGTAGATGGATTTTTTCCCGTTTTATCGTAATGTTCACTGATGTACATGTAGCGGTACTGCTGTGACAATTTGTCTAGAGTGCTGTCTACATGGTCGTGTTTGATTCGCAATCGAGGGTGCCTCAGGTGTATGATCTGATTGGTCAGTAGCACCAAAACTGGTTTTACGAACGTGAGACGATTTGCTTTTCATGCACCCACACTCCACCCTCGATGGCTAATCAAATACGACCAATATGGCTGCCTTGCAAGGTTGTAAACATGTATGTTCTTGTAATTTGTATTGTGAAATTACTACAGTTCACCATCTGCATGGAAACTATAAACACCAGCAGTCATTCTTGGCACATTTTCTCTCCCCTGATTTTCTGGTGGGTTTAAACCCACCCATAATGTTAGTGATATAATATTGCACAGTTGTGACACCCCCAAACCAGAGTGGAATAGTTCAATGTTTTGAGAGGGGTGTGGTGCAGCCATGTCTGTTTTCAAACTGAGTTGTTTGCTCAGTTTTACAGGTTACATTTGTTGTTATATGCATGTGTGGAATGCAATACTTGAGAACGTGCTAACCGACTTGCTAGATGTCTGAGCTAAGCATGCTGCCTCGTTTGGGAAGTTTCAATTTTTCAAGAAGTTAAAGAAATACTATCAGCATTGGTAATACATGTACCATAGTTCAGGATCCATGGAAATACATTTTTAACTTGCGCTTACTTTAAAATTTTCAGCAGGAATATTTTGCCAATACCAACTGTTTTGAAATTAATGTCGTTTATGAGTTTGGTCATAAATAACCCAGCCAAGCAAACCTTATGTATCTGTCAAGTCGAATGACAAAGAGTGCCGTTTCATGGATGCTTGTTACCTTACGATATAAAACAAAACAAAAAGAAACCGGACAGCGAGTTAAGGCATTTCGTACGTTGCGGAAAAGTTCAAACTATCTCGAATTGGTTGCAGAGTAATGACAATCGTTTCAGGGCATAATTATAGGACGTATTCGTAAGGCAACAAGTTTGTGCAATGGACACAGGGAACCTATTTTTAGTAATTATCATGGTAACCAGACATGTATGTTTGTGTAGATTTGTTAGTATTGACACGTTGCTTCAGTGGTGCTCCAATTCAGGTCATGTGACAACAGTCATATGACTTGACGTTTCACGGCAAATAGATCTGATGTATTCCTCACACTCCCAATATTTTTCAAGTCACATTTGTAGAATTTTCATAGTTGTGCGTTAACGACAGCCAATCAAATGCCAGATAGCAGAAGTACAAAACATTTAAATCAAAGTTATGAATTTATCAATAGAACTGTTAATTATATCTTACATTTGTAGTGTAGGATACTAATTGGTAATTTGATACATGTTATAGATTTTTTGAAACAATGAAAGTTTTTATATGTATGGTATGTTGCGTTATCGATAATTACATTTTCAAGTAATGAAGTATTGACAATGATTATTGAATCACATTGATATGTGTTTATGTAAATGTGTAGGTTGAATTAAACAATGGATGATGCTGTAGGTTGGCAGATGTTACAGTAAGGATTGTTATGCTTACTTATTATAAATGTATATCATGTGAAATAATACTTCAACATTATTTAACAAATGTACCTCATTAATGCTTATCTGAATATTTTGAGGCATTGTAGATTTAGGTTTTAATTGATTATTTTTTTGGCAGTCAAATTCATGGTTTTAATGTTGGTAAATAATGTTTCTGGCTACAATGAATTTATTTAGTACAGTTCATCAATGTAACGCCATGCCACCCCATCCCCCAACCAACCCCACAATGTATTGCTGTTTGTGTGAGTGAAGTCTTGTTAATGGTTACCTTTGACAAAACAGTTTTCATTAGTTAATGACTTTTTCCACCATATTGTTGTACATTCTAAATTTTACAAGCCTATGTGATAGTGTCCTATTTTATGTAGCATTTTGTTCAACAATTGTACAGGATCGAGGCTTTCCTCTTTTGTCTATATCATCTGTATATACCTTCTTTACAAGTTCCTATCGAGATATCTCTTTCTTTCCCTTTTTCTACACCTTGTGATCACTTATTCTTTATCTATTTCAGTTTTTCATAGATATACATCGACTTTCTTGCTTTACTAAGAAAAAAAGATACATGCATTTGTAATAATGCATTTTATCAATATTTGACTTTTAAAAGCCATTTGCTCCATGATATTTTAAATTATTGAACTTGTTGAACACTCTAAGTGGAAAGTTACTTACTATTACTCATGATTAGTTACTTTTCTTTATTGCTGTAAAAAGAATATTGCTAAGCTTAATTATATTGGTACATGTGTTAAGGTATTTCAAGTATATACAATATCCAAAGCTGCTGCAGGTAAATAAATAGAAATAAGTTAAGAAATCCTTTTGTTCTCTGTGTACTTAAATTGTAAAAATGAGTTACGAGAATTATATTTTTTTTATCTGAATTATTGTCAACTTGAGCAGCTTGGTCATGTCCTGTCATCAATTATTCTTTATATTTAACCTAAATGTGTTCATAATGATTGGTCAACGCTTGCACTCTCAAAAAACCATGTCTATGTCCAGACAGTGCATCCTGTGAACATAGGCTGGTTAAGTTATGACTATTGCTGTTCTAATTCTGAATGGATGTGTATGTCTGTCTGTCTGTCTGTCCTGTCAGCATGTGACAGTCATGTGTCACATGACATAGCAGTGACAGTTTGTCTGTTGTTTGTGGCAGATCAGTCCTACTGTCAATAAATCATTTCATTATAATTCAATGCTTGTCTCCTTTTTTTCTTTTTCTTTAAAAATCGAGATCTAAACCATCTTCAAATATATTACCAAATTTTAGCAGTCATCTTTCACAACATTCCTGCAATGACAATAGTTGCCAATTCATGCAGAATAAGATATATATCCCATGTATTAAGGAAATTGAACAGAAACAACATTCTCAATAGTGACAAGGTCATCGTTGCATGTAATCACACACCAGCCGCCGCCAATGGAAGAGCTTCTGCATATGGGTCATGTTCTACAAAAATATCGTAGTAAACGAGAGTAATAATGCATATCAGTTAACATAAAGTTACGGTTCTCGTAGCTCTATGATTGTTCTGTAGAACAAGGGCCTGGAAAGCTGTTTTGTCCTACACCAGAAACCCCAAATTGATGATACTGTATAGTATATATATCCTAAATGAATGATAGTGCTATACACTCATTCAAGTAATTATGAGATTGAATGCTGTGTCAGAAATTAATTACCACATTGGAGTACTTATCTGGACCGAAGACTTCTATGGCACTGGACCAACTGGGACCTTCCAACAAAATGTCAAAATGTGTTTTCAAGTTGCCACATATACTTCATTACTTGTAACTACTGTGAAACTGATTTACATCCCCAATATAAGAATAACATTTCATAAAAAGAAGCAAGAATTGCATCCAAACAATATTAATTTAGGCATATTGTTTTATTCATTGGATTGCATCGTAATGTTTAGACATGAATATTATGCGGTTAAAACATACATTTCTTATTTTACAAACACCCTTGCAGATAATTTTCTGTTTTTAGTACGTGTGTCTTGTAGTTCCAGATCAATTAAGGAAACAAATATGAAATACACTCAGCTAGCATTTCTTATGGAAACCACCTGTATGTTTTCTGAGATGCCATCATGTCATATATATACAATCTAGAAACAACAGAGGACAAATTCATCCGCATAATTTTGAAAATATGCATTGACGAAGAACGGTCAGTCGGGTAGTTTCGGATCCGTCTCGTCTGTTCCGGATCACTTGACATAGCTTACATAAGTGTCTGTCCCGTTTTCTTTCCCATTATGCTACTTTGCAATACTAGTATACAGTATTTAGCTTTTGTACTTTGCTGGGGTTTATAGAAAATATATTCTCAGTGATATACAACTAACATTGCAACTATTATTAAACACGGTCATTTTCATTATTATTATTTCCCTAAAACAATATCACTTGCCATTAATACACTTCTGGATTTTTATATTAATGAGACAAGTCCAGCTGCTAAGTGATCAGAAGATATTAAAAACATTAGTAGAGTCTACGTTACATCGTCTATATCACAAATATATTATTTAATCGGGCCGCCATTTTGACTCTGATATGTGCCTTTGAATTTGGACTATTCTCCCCAAAAAATATAAGTCTGCTGAATATTCTTAGTAGTTATTGTAAACTGTTAAAAAATTAACATCTTGCTGTTTTTAAATTTACACAGTGTCGCATATGTCGTTTTCTAGAGGTGTTTATGTTAGCAAAAGCTAATTTTGTTCTTGCATGACCCCGCGTGACCCAATGTTACAGGGCCCACATTTTAATTTTCGGATCGTTTCAACTTTGGATAACGCATGGTTTGTTAGCTAAATACTAGATATGTTATGGTTTTTGCAACAAAAAGATGAGAGTGATCCGGAATACCCGTGATCCGTAACACTCTGAGTCTGACGCACGGTAGCGTACGTCATTCTACGCGTAACAAATATTAATGGACATGACGTAATGTCGCGTAAATACAAGGTAGATCGATTGAAATCTCACTGATAGACAGGTCATGATAAATAGATTTATTAAGTAGAATTTATGCGACTTTCGCTCAAATAAAAGTGTAGATCGAGAATCACGAAGCACATGTGTAACATAGCAACCAAAAGCAGTTTGAGGTCCGACACTAGACGAAGTCCAGTTTCGACGTCACAATGCCTCTGACGTAATCGATTTTTGTGTAAACGTGATTGTTACAAAATGGCTGATGTTTACTTTTTTAGATTCCCAAGGTTTGTAATATATCAGAGGAGGTATCCTATAAACAGCTTTGTTTTTTAAATGACTTGTCAGCCAAAAAACACACCTTAGTTTTCAACATATTTTGACTAAGTTTTTTGTATTTTGGTTGACAATCCTTAATCAAAACTAAATCTAAACCTACTGACAAAGTCAAATAAAAATTAGTAAAGTTAGTTAACATGATTGATGTGTTGCAAAGTTAGTATTGGATTACTGATTTGTCAATTTTTATTAACTTAGCTGTTTACGGGATACCGCCCCAGGAAAACGGTATAGATCTAGATTCTACTTCACAATAGAACTTTAGGATATTGAATTAACTTTCAGTTTCTTATCTCTTCAGATATAACGGTGTCGATGTTGATAACCATAAATAATAACACTGCTATGTGATAAGTTGATAATAATAAAACGGAATCTGAAATATTCACTTGTGAAATACACACACTTGACACTATTTCCTTTGCGATGCTTAGGCCTAGGTAAAAGTTGTATTTGCTTCCTGGATACTGTTTATACTAGAAGAGACTATGCTAGTTAGACATTCCTCTATTAGCTGAGTCCTGACCATAAGATATTTTGTATATTGGTATGGCTCAGGGTGACCATACCTATCTAAAAAGTATCTTATAGGTCAACAGGGAGGGGGTTGAGGAATCTCGAACTAAGACTACGCAAGACTGCCGTCATATGATCGTCTATCGATATAATTAATGGCAAGTACTGACAAGTTGTCTAATATAACATCATGCATTAAAATATTCTCGAACCTTTGAAGTTTTATTATGAGTTTGCATGTTCCATCATATCATAGATTATAATCTATGATAATATGGATTGGCAAAAGTGGAGGTCACGATCCCCGTCACTTTTATTACTAACTTTTTCTGAATCTCGGCTGCAAAATGTAGCTAAAAGATTCCACAGACATCTACATCTGTGCTTCAAATTTTCAACCAAATAAATCTATTATGATGAATGTTTTTGGTGGTGATCTTACTCTGCATTGTTTCATTCAATAAAGTGATGTTTTGATCGGATTGGCCATCATGGAAGTTATGGAACAGCGAGTGGCCAAGTGATGGAACACTCTTGACATGTCCGTGAATAATTATAATATACGATTATACAACATTGCTAGTCTATATGCCTGTGCTAACCCTTTAACCCGCACCCTAACCCTGATATATATATTTATATGTATAATCAAACAGAGGGGCCGTGATCTCCACCTTTGCGAATCCATGTTCCATCTTGCAGGTGAGGCTCGTGAAGATGGGGAACCTTGATTTGGTATTATTTATCCTATTCTTCAGTCAACTGGTCACCACAATACCTTTGAGCGAGGTAAGCTTTGAAGAAATTCCAGTACATATTATGTTGACTGAAAGAATAGGTATGAGCATATTGAAGAAAATTACCACTATCACTACCACTACTAATTAATAATGTGCACATTTATATTGTGCCATATTTAAACATAACGCTACATTCAGCATTTTTACAACAATAAAGTGTTCCAACTCCAAGTATGTCCATTTGAATACCAAAAATAACGTTTCATTGAGCTACTAAAAACTACTATTATTTTTCTTAATATCTGTAATCTGGTGGTAAAATCATTTATCATGCAATGAGCCAAGATTCAGCCTACAGATATTTTCGATATCAGTCGGAGTTTATCCGTTGGGCG
>JAULBP010099263.1:0-11092 GCA_032355345.1 Lepetodrilus pustulosus
GATCTGGCCACTTTAAAATTAGGTATCCACTAACGACTGTAAATGCACTGAATATTCAAAACATTTTTATTATTGACTAATTTACTAAGTATTATGATTTGACTGATCGTGGGTTGCTTAATTTTTACTGACATAATCAGACACTCATCGTGAGAAACTAGAATGCAGTCTTTCAATCTGCTTCTCTCTATGTTCAGGCAGATCTGCGGAAATCTGACAATTTATTTGCACTGGACCTGGCACAGACTTAATTCCGCTGAAATCACAACTGTGTGTGTATGTTTCGAACAGAGCAATATTATTAGTATTGTTGATAGTTATTTTATGATAGATTTTACAACCATATTAATCCTTGATAATATTATGTAGAACAATATTTAATTTTATTCTTCATATGTTACTGTAACATTGTATGCAGAGATGATCTGGCCACTTTAAAATTAGGTATCCACTAACGACTGTAAATGCACTGAATATTCAAAACATTTTTATTATTGACATATTACTAAGTATTATGATTTGACTGATCGTGGGTTGCTTAATTTTTACTGACATAATCAGACACACATCGTTAGAAACTAGAATGCAGTCTTTCAATCCGCTTCTCTCTATGTTCAGGCACGGCAATTTTCTACAGACCTGCGGAAATCTGACAATTTATTTGCACTGGACCTGGCACAGACTTAATTCCGCTGAAATCACAATTGTCTGTTGACACATCTATATATTCTATTACCATTAGTTATTTGTAGACATAGACTAAACCTTAGCAGTTGTTGAATTTTTCAATATATAGAAATTTATGATGTATGTCTTTATTTTCTTGTTACATGTATGTACCTGTATTAGACATATTATACGCCCAGGCGTATAAAAAAATTCATTAAAAAAACGCAACTATGCTGTACTGAAACGTTTATAAGAAAGTACTGCGCTCATTTTTGGCAGAAGATTATACGATTTTAATTTTTTATTTTATTTATTTTTCAATTAGTTAAAGGGGGCATGTATCAGAATGGCGTGTATACTACGTCGAATACAGTACATAGTTTAGAGATTATTTTGTTTATTAAACCATCTGATTATTTGAATGACTTTTCATAGTGTAAACCTGAATATTATTTAATATAAATATTTTGTTTTTAAAATCAAAAGATAGGGGATCCACGAACAAAACAAAAAAGTGCTTAGTAGCAATCACAAAAAGATTTCCTGCTTTCTGCATCCAGTGTATTTTCTCAGACCAAATGAAGATATCAATTCTGGTGTTAATGTTGTTTTTACCATAGCAATAATATTGGATAGGAATAATAGTCACAAACAATTGTTAATGACATTCCAAATGATTTGTTTTTCTGTAAGGGGCTTGTGGTAGCAAAGTGGTAATTCGTTGGATAATGGAACTAAAGGTACTGAGTTTGAGCCCAGCATTGGTGTTTGCTATCTGTACAGGTGGCAGTGCAGTTTTCCTCCTTGGTTTGTCGGTACTAAACAGTCCTTGTAGGTTTACTTCAACACTCAGCGCTAGAGGTGCTGCAGGTTTACTTCAACACTCAGCGCTAGAGGTGCTGCAGGTTTACTTCAACACTCAGCGCTAGAGGTGTTGCAGGTTTACTTCAACACTCAGCGCTAGAGGTGTTGCAGGTTTCATCCTGACAAACTGACAAGCTGTGATATAAGTGAAATAATCTTGAAAATTACTCTTAACCCCAAGCTACCGTAATCATCTTTTATCCTGTCAAACATGGCACCAAATACGAAATCATTCCATTTGCTTTTATTACGATTAATCTCATAATAACATCTGAAACTGACGCATTGACATAGGCTCTTTTGAGCCTAAGACCAACTATCTGATTTAAAATAAATTGGTACTTATAACTGCTTTATTATATTTTTTATTATATATATGTCTCAGATATATTATTTTTGTTTGGATTATTTTAGTCCAAGAAATCCCAAGTATTCAATCTTCCTATAGGAAAACTATTTAGAGAATATTCATTGTTATTTTCTCAAGTACCATGTTTATCTCATCAAGTGGGATAGTCGGTACTTCTCAGTCGTCACAAATGGGTAAAAGATTCCCTCAACAACGTTAATCTCCATCATCACTTGCTAGTGTTCACTGCAGTGCCATGGAGCACACATTTCATAGACATCCTGATAGTGTGTTGTTTAAGACATTTCCATTTTGTAGTTGTTTTTAAACTAAAATACCTATCAGGCACGTAGCTACCTATTAGCAAATACGCAGACGCTTCCACATCAATTTCCTAAACATTATTGTTTAAACAAAACATAAGCATATAGTGCAGTTACAGTACTGGTGCTTCCACATTAAGATACCCCTAGCTATGCGCCTGCCTATCGTAACCATTCACTAGATACCCATGCTGTATAGTTTATCTGTAGTATTGGTTAGTCTGAATTAAATTTGCGTTGTTGTACATGTATATGGGTGTTGCTGTATCGCAGTTTTTAGTAAGATGTTACCCGTCTCTTCCCATCCACCTTGTTGTGTATATGGGAAATATTTCTGCTGCAACGTAAAACAGTAATTAATTCATTCCACCATAAAACTATCGCCTAATAATCGATAAACTATTTTTTTTTATATATATTTCTTTCATGCTGAACCAACTAACTCCATAGGAATATGACATTTGTAATGTTAAATTAACCATGTTGCTGCTGGAGACAACTGTAGATGCACTATCAAGCATGGACTGAGATTACTCTAATGTTATATACCTAACAGACATTACTTCTGAGTCTTGAGTTCAAAAGGAATAGGGACTGCAAGTTGACATGACATTCCATTTTCATAGATGCCATTTTCAAACCATGCCGTATCTAATGCTACTGCTCTGATTGGCTGTCAGCAGTAGCCTGTCGCCAAAGCATTACCCAGACGAGATGTTCTATCCCTCTTAGTACTTACGGTACCATAGCAGACATTTCATCGCTGAAACTTATTTATGATTGTAAAATCAAATCTGTTTGGTGAATCTCTCAGTATTCATTGTTGTTATTGCGTAGATTTATTATATTATTTTCCTGAAATGTTTTGAATTTTAATTTTTGAATCTTTTATGTTGTACGTTTACATCATGGTTCTAATGTGTGTTGATGTGTTCAAGTAATCAAAATGTGAAATCCAATATGACACCTAAAGAAGTTTAGTTCAATTCAATCCAATTCTTTATTGCATGTAAAGCCTCTGGTCCATGCATAGACAGTAATACATTAGTAATGTATTTAAATATCATATCAAAGATAATTTTTAATCATAATAATAATGTTGAGTATACAGGGGAAAGACATTGTTTTAATGTCAGGTTTTAATAAAACTTTAATTAATGACGTTAAAATCATTATTGTCACTATACAATTGGAGCAGAAATAATTTCTTGTTTGTAAACTTTACAAATGTTTTAACATAATATTTAATAGTTATCTTATTATTGCTGAAATACACAGGTCACTGT
The DNA here is from genome assembly GCA_032355345.1 of Lepetodrilus pustulosus. Lineage (NCBI taxonomy): Eukaryota > Metazoa > Mollusca > Gastropoda > Lepetellida > Lepetodrilidae > Lepetodrilus > Lepetodrilus pustulosus. The sequence goes on from JAULBP010099263.1 coordinate 3,492, forward strand.
TCAATCTTACATAAACTTATCTTATTTTCAATTCAAATGTAATACATTACAAAATATATATCAAAGTACTTCCCATTTGCCATATTATGTTTGCATCATATTAAAGAAGTGAAATTTGTGTGAAGCATCAATGAAGTCAAATGCAAATGCATTGGTCAGTTTCAGTATTCGTATAACCTTATTGCTATTTTTAGAAATATTTACTGAAAATCATATCCATTGTGACTTCCTAATCTATTTTTTACGAGGTTAAATAGACAGTAGATTATAGACTTTCTTACCTATAGTTTGGCATGAAATGCATTGACACCCCTATTTTGTATATTATCTCAGTAAATACTTCATGGAATGAAAAACGAAAAAAAGAAAAAAAAACGTCAATTTCTTATTTTATTTGCCCTAACAAAAATACAAAAATAAAATAAAATATTGCACCAGTAATAAAAAACCTGTTTATATATATTTTGAGTAAGTATTATTTTATGCGGAGGGGCAACGTTTGAAACAAGGAATGGGCACAAAGGTCCACTTTGCAGTGCTGATCTTCTTCACATACCCGCACGTGCAAATTCAGCCTATTTGCCTGTTCTTTCTTTCAAACGTCGCCCCTCTGCATAAAATAATACTTACTCAAAATATTTGGTGATCATTATATACTAGTAAACAGATTGTTTTATTACTTGTGCAATATTTTATTTATTTATTTTTATTTTGGTTAGGGCAAGTGAAATAAGAAAATGAAGTGGTTTTTTTCATTCCATGAAGCATTTACCAAGATAATCTACGAAATAGGGTTGTTAATGCATTTCATGCCAAACTTTAATCCAAGTGAACATTAATCCGGGAAATTATATATATATTATAGACTATTCTTAGTGTATTATTTGTTTGGTACAGTATATATATATATATGTGTGTTTGTTTGATATCCAGAGTGTTGAGAATATATTGTAAAGTCTACTTTTAAATCTGTTTGTTATATAGATATTGTTATTCCATTTCTTGTTGTGTGTATGTGTTAACGCTGGGATTGGGTGACTTTTGCTCTCCTATGTCTATGTATATCAGGCTTTCTGTTAGCTAGAGTCAATCCCAATGGGGCAGTTTCACAAAGTGATTGTAGAACTCAAATCATCAAAGTGAGTTAGAATACTTAGAACGTTTTATTATATTTTATGTTGTGCAAACAAAAATAATGTTGTTAAAGCAATATTAACTATTAAAACAGCACGGTTTTTTTTCCAACTGCAATGATTTCACCTGGAAATACTTCCATTTTGTATAATTATGATTCAAATATCTATATAGGGGCATATTTTACAATGTTCCAGTATTTATTATTATCTTCTTACACTCCATCCAGCTTACCACAACCAGAAATTGTTTTAAAATTTTGTAAAGCAGTTATTCATAAATAATAGCTTTTGTATTGTAGAGTTTTTTTATTATTTATATGCAAGATTTTACAAGCTACCGTATTTCTCCTAATAATTCAAACTCTCTGATGTTTAAAGAACCTAAAGTAATGCCAAAAGAAAAAACTGTCCAAACTAAAAATACAGATTGTCAGATATAGCCAATTTTTTTTAAACAGTATTTTTCTAATTACTACCACATGAACAATATATTCTTTTGAGAAGAGAAAAAAATGAAGAGGGTATTCATTAATGTTCAGACTATTTGAATTATTAGGTTTTAATTATTAGGAGAAATAAGGTACTACCTGTCAAAGATTCCTTTATTCTTTCATAACTTTAGAAACTGTTTATACATTCTATATCAATTACACCTGCAACATTTATTCCAGTTAAAATTGTCTCGTATGCAAATGTTCTTCGCTGTATGTCTGTGATCTGTAGTCTGTTAGTGATTGTGATATGACATGATCCAATGGTGTTGGCTTCCATTCTCACTGTATGTGAAAATAGATGTAATAAAAGTCTTTCCATAACTGCAAGATTTTGTCTGAAGCTTTCAATAAAAGTGACTCGGGCACCAAATTCATCTTGTACATGTACAAACCTAAAGCACTAAGGATCTTACACCACATTACAGTACAGTGATTTATGTCCTTTCAAATGATCTGATATCGATAAGTCAGCTCATTTTCCATGAAGTCGGTTTGTTTATTTACATAGACTTCTAGGCGCGCAGGAGCATGTTTCTCAACTGACCAATCACAGCGCACTCTTCTGTCCATGTGACTAACATCGAGGGGAATCCACATGAATAGACATAATTTTGTAAACAATCATTGTTTATCACCCAATAGTGGCTCTATATGCTGTAGACAAAATGGCTATCTCCTAAAATATAAGATATAAAATTAAATGTTTCTGATTGGTGAATTCAGTAAGGTCACTTCAAAGGTCAACTGCTGACGAACAGTTTACTATTGTGATGTTGTCACCATCATAACAATGCTATGACGTCACAGTGCAATTGTAACATTTAGGATATTTCTAGCAATTTGATTGGTCGAGAACAAAACCTTATGTTGAAATATCATTAGATGACAGTCCGTTGTCATTAGATACCGGAGCCACATCACGGTGTAGTGATACTAATCGTTACTGATTCTACTACATGGCCACTTCAAGTGAGCTTCCACCTCGGAGAAATAGATCCTGAAATTGTGGGATTTATCATGAGTAACGAGGACAAGTTGAATAAATATAATAGTTACAGTGAAAGTTGTTATAACGCAGGAATGTGTAGATGCCACGGCAACAACTTGTGACATTTCCATCAATATTATTGTGATGCAAACCGATTTAATCTCAAATTCATAAGCCTACTAAATGGAATACAAGTTAGGCATTGAAATTACTAAAATGTAAGAGTCCGCATCTTTTCAACTTGTAAATAAAGAAGCTACATGTATTACCTCATATAATCTATTCCTCCAATGCTCCATCATCCATGCACTAGATGCTTGAACGTGACTGAGGTAGGAAGTGTTCCCTCTCAGTTTCCAGAGTTTATGGTGGCTGTGTTTTCTTCCAAGGTATTGCCTAGACATGTTCAGTCTGTCATCCTGTAGCTTTCCAAACGAAGATGTGATTGTCTAGAAATTCACACTGTTCGATTCAAAAATGCACATTTTTAATATATCTTGACGTTTCTGTAAATGAATATACCAAAATCATCGTAAGACATGAGATTTCAAACTCACTGATTTTTGCTTCTGCCATCTTGGATATGGGTATCTGCAGTTAACCGCTTGCGGTTCTCCCCCAGTGAGGGTTTACACAGATGGAATGAGGAAGTTATAACAACTTGCTGCATTGCATTCCTCACTGAAATTTGAACCTGGAACCTTTTGGTTTGTAGGTACCGTATCACACACCACAAGATTGATTTCAACACATATATATATATTTAATATGATAATGTAATGATGAAACCATTTCAACATGATCAACCTCAAAAAAGCATATTTTGCAAACCAATGCACTTCCATAATTTATCCAACATCTCGACTTTCTCAAATGTCATTATATTAAATACTGTAATTCAATTTCAATTAAATAATGTAATTAATATACCAGTATTTGCTATGAATTTGCAAGGATAAGATATTTTTTCAAATATGCTGGTAATGGAAGCTCCTCCGATTTGAGAAAAACTTCGCCTTTCAGTTCGTCTCTGATTGCAATCCGACACAAGGATTTCAAAGACGAGGCATTGGTGATCCACAATTTGAGGTCCTTCGTGATGCCCTGATTGTCATTGGCTAGCAGAGGGCACATACGCTGTAGCATCTTCAGCGATGACAAACTCAACACAGGGTGCATCAATGTAAGGAGCTTCCTCAGGAACGTCTGCTGCGAGAAATTAAGGGCGTATCTGACCCATCGTTCATGCATTTTGTTTCGTCGAATCCAGTTAGATCCAGCTTGTACGAGAGTAACAACCACAGAAAATTCTCTGTCGTTAAATGTTCTCTGGGAAGAGTTGACAAATTTGTCCAGTTCATAGCACAGGGGCATCCTACCTGTAGAAGGAAAAAAAGAATGGATTCATTTCATGCAGCGTCAATGTTATTTTGTCATTACTATTTTAGTAGAAGATTAACTTCCTCTAGTGTTTGATTTATGCTCAAATACTGTGTATAATAAAATAATTGTTCCTGTGTACAATACTAATAATGAGTGTCATTGTCTTGTCCTTCGATGAATGTCGTCGTTCATAGCTCATTGAATGTCAAAGTCGTTAGCATTCATAACAATAGCTAATTGTTGTTTTTCTGTTATCATTTCACTGTTCTTCTGTTGTCATATCATTGTACGCCACTTCACAACCTACTGATATAGCCCTTATTTAAAAGTTAAATTATCGTAATCCAAATTTGTCGTTTTAGTGACCATCAAAATAAGGAATTAATACTTGTGCCATGAAGCGCTTTGTGTCTCGTAGAATTTGGTCTTGTGACCCACGATGGTATTAATTTTGTAATATTTGCCAAAGAATTAGAGAACACTAATACACTTGCCACTGTTATCCTTGACGATTGCGGATGTTCCGGCCAGAAGAAGCTGACGTACAATCTCTCGTCTCGCCAGGCTGTCCTGCTTGGAGTTCTTACAGATACAGTGCAGTGCTGGAACACCCGTGATCATGTAAGTACAAGTTCTCCCAGTTGGGAATCAAATGAAAAATATATGCTTTACCGTAAATAATATATTAATGTAATCTAATGTTAGGATAGGGCACAAACTTATATTCCAAATGTTGTACACATCGAATGAGAGAACATTTTTAGTATATTTTCATGCTCGACTCGAGGTTTTGTTCATGAATCTGCAATTAAAGCTTGAGCTTGAGCATGAAATCGTACTCAAAGGGTTTGGTAATGTTGGGGCCAGATCCTACCCGTGAATCCGTCCTTATCCTTGAGGTGTGCATTGCCGCGGTGGTCGAGCAGCATCTGCACTATAACCAGAGCATTGGAGCTGTCGCTACTACACGCTTCCATCAGAGCCGTGCGACCTGTGGGCAGACAACTCGATATTTAGACCTGCATCACCGAGATGGCGTAATGCCTGGTTAGAGTGTCGGCCCAGAGTCATATTTGATTCCCAGTCGCGTCATACCAAAAGACATTAAACGATGGTACATGTACATGTACTTGTTGTTCTCCTGCTTGGTGTTCAGTCTTAAAGTGGTAAAGCAAGGACTGTCCAGCTCCGAGTTAGTATACAGTGTCCGAGTTGGATATCAATGTACTATCTGCGGCATGATATTCCAAGCGAAATAGCACTATAAAACCTGGTTGAAATCCAGACTCGTAAAGTACATATGTATTCAAGCTATGATATGAGTGAACAAATCTAGAAAGATGCTTTAAATCCCAAATCAACCAACAACCAAGGATGTGGCAAGCATATTAACAGCAGTGAGCTTGATGTAGACAGATATGCTTGCAACAAGTGCCACTGAATGAACAATCGAGTAGGACAATACTATGGCAATCAAAATTAGGATTTCACTGGCAAATCAAATGCAAATCATAATAAATAGTAACATTTTATTGTGTTATGATTGATTTCAAATTCATGCCAAGCATATGTTGACTTCCCCTTGTTTTTATCTTCCAGTGTCAAACTTTGTGAAATAACATAACTCAATAATAGTGATGCTGCCCCTCAATAATAGTGATGCTGCCCCTCAATAATAGTGATGCTGCCCCTCAATAATAGTGATGCTGCCCATGAACCTGAGACTTACGTATATGCCAGTAGTTCGGCATTTGACACAACAGCTACCTCTGTTACAAGGGAAACAATTCCGTACCAGCATTATCTTGTGCGTTGATACCACAGCCGATCTGCAGCAGAGTTTGAACATATTCTCCAGAGCTTCGTGATGCTAAATGGAGTGGTGTGCGGCCAAACCTATCTCGGACATTCGAATCGGCATCGAAATACAACATTGTAGATAAGATGTCATTGGTAACTGAAACATAAAAACGATACAAACATGTAATTTATAAAATTCATTTTATGCAACAAGTTCTATAAGTGGATTATGTGTTGCATTTATGGTTGAAAATTTTGGACACTTGATTTTGATTTTAGACACTTGAAAAAAACCCACCATAATTCCAGTATCTTTGATCTGAATCTAAATATCACAGATTCTTTAACTAATAAAATATATTTGGTAATACATGTGTTGTATGTACATTTGTCAACTATGATATTAGTTAATCAGATTGATTTTTTGGGGGCAAAATATTGTTGGTACATTTGACTGGTACACATTAATGTCAGATAGCCACCAACTACCTTATCCACTCACACTTGAATAACATCAGTCTCACCATACTAGTCCTAGAATATTAATGCTACCAATATTTGATTGGCTATGACTGGACTTCCTATTACATCACCCAAGACAAGAGTTCATGAAAAGGTCAGCATGAGATGCAATAAGCCATGCTCTCCTGACAACAATAACACAAGTCTGTGTTATACGCTGTCACCTGGTTACACTACGAGGGTTTTCGTGTGTTCAGCATTATACAGAATTTGATTGGTTCAATGGGTGCAGGTGCAAAATGGCAATATCCAAAACGATGCATGATATTCAATTTAGAAGCTATCAATTAATGATTGATATCGTCTAAATTCCAAACAGTAGTCGTGAGTAGACCTTTATCTCCTTAAAATATAAGTCAAGGTACCATTTCCTACCAATCGATTTGGTACCGTTTTCGCCAATTCAATATCGTCAATATCGTGAGCAGTTTTGGAGCTTGCTGTTTTCCGCCTGAAACCATCAGAGAATAATAATATGAGCCAATCAAATTCCTTATAATGTTGAAAACGCGAAACCCTCGTAGTGTGACAGCATATAGTACAGACTGATGTGCTATCGCTGTCAGGAGAGCATGATAGTGGTATGCTCTGACTTAAGACCTATAGTTGTCACTCACCTGCTCCTTGCTGGTTGTTTTCCTCACCAGCCAGTTCCCAGTCTGAAGTGTGGAGTTGAGAACCTCGACGACCTCACCCATGTTGAGAGTGACTCCCGTGCTGTCGTCTGTGTATTCTGTGGTCACAAGGTAAATTCGCAGGAAGTTGTCCTACAAGGGAGGTAACTCTCGTCATTGAAGGGAGATAACTCTGAACACTCAATGGTGGTGCAGACTGGTCACGCCTATCAACTGATGATATATATGACCATGCAAGATGCAAGGAGACGATGACAAGGTTCTGTGACTAGGACGGTTCAATCTTCAGGAACTTCTGTTTAAGATGCTGTTGATGCTCTCTCTCTCTCTCTGACATTTCACATACAGGTGCTCATTCTATATAAGGTGTTCTCAGCTCATGCAGTACACTGTCTTGGTTTGGCAGTGGATATAAGGTACATCTTGGTCCACTACTTCAAGTTGGATGTGGAAATGGTGGGGTTGGCTATAGGTGCACAAGTCTCTTCTAACCTACAAGGCATATATGGGTCTAATATAACATCATGCGGAGTGTATGTATGGGTGGTCCACTCAATCAGGTTCGGGTTCAACTTCATGAAACCATATATCATTATCAGATATGAGACAAGTTTTGTTCAACTTCATGAAACCATATATCATT
>JAULBP010099274.1:0-11092 GCA_032355345.1 Lepetodrilus pustulosus
ACACACACACACACACACACACACACACACACACACACACACACACACACACACACACACACACACACACACATCCACATAATACCTCATACCGTGCAAGGGTTAACATACCAACAAATGAAGGTGGAGATTTTGCCCTCATCTGTCAGGCTGTGTCTCAATATCCGTCTCATTTACACAAGCAGCATGATCAGGACTAGCTCTATCGATTAGTGCAAACTGACAAGAAATACCTTTCATTAATCCCAGTGCCTCCTCATCAATAACATTCCCTCACTGTAACGCGATTGCTCTGTATAGTGGCATTTGATGAACACTGTTCTTGACGTCCGATGTGTGGCACAAGTTTTGCCTCTTGTCAATGTCTTCAACGCATATCCTGGTCAATCGTTACGAGCAGGATCTTCTTCGGAGCAATACTGACAATACATCGAAGGCATGTTGATGCTTTATTTTGTGGATACCTATTTCCTGATTGCAAATATTTCATATAGGCCTACTGTACGTGAATATATCCCGATGCACGTCTAAAATCAATGAAGCTGCTAATGCTTCCAGTAGTCTATTTTATATTGAACTGATGGCATTCATTACAGATATAAGGTCACAATAGATCTCTCTCTAGTTTTGGAACTTTGACACAAACGTCCAATCAAGGAATCGGATTTATGAAATCTTGTTGGGAACTGAGAGCAGAAATCTATAAGTATTTCCCAAGGGCGTTCGATGCGTTCGCGATGTATGACTTCTTCGCAGAACTCGTAATAAGAACCACGAGAACCGAATTATCCCTTAGCTCCACGAGAGACCATTACCGATAGCGCAGTGGGTAGTTCTCGACACGATCTACGCAAAGGTCGTGGGTTCGAGCCTGCCTCCTGCCGGTTCAGCGTCATATGACAATGGACTCATAGTGGTGCGGAGGTAATAACGCCGAGAGCTGTGTTAAATACCAACAATCAAGTAATGAATCCTTTCCCTGTATTCATATCACCATTTGTCCTCATTATTACCCCTCTTTATCCCCAGGCGGGGTGCAGACAGAGTGACGTCCCTTCTCAAGTCCATCGCGTGGATGGCGGTCATTACGTGTGAGCGCGCATTCAAGAGTTGATCCTTCACCGCGATATGAGCCTGCATGTATATCATCGATCATATTAGTCATCTCTCTCCTAGTAGAGCCGATCGATTCAGATACATCGATTTGTAGTGTATCCACCGGCGTATAACTAAGTAGTAAAATCACACGCAGTTTCACTCGGTAAAGTTCTGCCAGTTGTCAGGCAGATAGGATCCCGGCGTGTCAGGTTTGTGACAGGAAGGACTGATTTAGTTCCAATAATCATATACGTCTGGGGATCCGACGTGGGCACTTTCTCTTAGATTGCACGCAGATGGTCATACTGTCGCCAGCAGATAGTCATGTACGTATATAGATACTGCTTTTTTTTTTAAACCGTTAATCTTACTGATGACGTAATATAGTGTGATCGTACGATGCAGATGCTCATCTATGTTTTACAGATACGTTTTATTAACCCTCTCCCTGCTCGATTAGACACAGACACAACCCTTTAGTGCATATCCGGTTGCCACCAGCATTGAGAGGGTTGAGTGAAAACACACAAGTAACTTTCACTGTTTGCATGTGTTTGTGTTTGTGTGTGTGTGTTTGTGTGTGTGTGCGTGCGTATGTGCATGTGTGTGCGTGCTCATTTATCCTCTGAGACTTCTTGATAGTCTAATTAACGATGTCAATCAGTCTATATAATTACTAATAGTAATAAAACACCACAGAAGGCAAACTGGTATCTTAATATACATGGAAGTTGTTTATTAGACATACTGCATTTTCATTATTCGGGTTTCCTCACACTGATTCATTCAAAACGAAGAAATAACAACAATGAATGAGATGTGGGATCTCAGTCTGCGTTATGTAATGTTAGGTTGAGATTCCTAGACTGACCGAAAACATACATTGTTATCTAAGCGATGAGAATAACAAAAACTAAATATAGAAGTTCAACGTTCAACTCCGTATACAATTTAAATATCCAATACTGCTGTGCAATCATTGAATATCGTCCGCCTACTGCATACCCTAACATCGAATATTTCATGACGCGCTCCATTAGTATTTGACATAACCGAATTGGACGTCAATCACGGTGTAAAAAAACATATAAATTGTGAAATATTTTCAAAGAACATGTCGAAAGCATCATTGAAAACGATGAAATCAATAAATGCAAAAGGCTGGCACGTGATTCTGTCATTTGCTGGCCTCAGAATGTTAAGAATGGTGTTGGCTTTAAACCATTAAGACTCTCAAGTGTGAACAGGCATATGTCACCGTGACCCTACCGTAGAACATGTAAATACAATATCTCGATTTGAAGTTTGGACACAAGTCAATTTGACATCATTTCTGTATATTCTTACATACTTGATTCTTATTTGGATGTAAGAAACGAATTAGCAACACACAGATGAATTCCTAACCGATTCCAAATTGTGTATCTATCTGCTTGGTATCTATGTATTGTCACTGCATTGACCAGGTAGCAATACAAATAGGGCCTACATGTCTTTGAGCAAGTACAAGTTGCCTACAGAACTTTTAAATTATAAGAATGAAAATGGTAATCTGATATTTTAACTGACTCTCAGGTGTACATAATGTTAAAAGTTGTATTCGCTTCCTGGCCAATAAAAGCCACATGTAATCGCAAAAAAATGAAATAAAATACGGATGTGAGTCAACCATACACACAGCCAAATAACTAGTAACAAAATTAAAAATATTTAACCGACAAAAACAAATCTGCATAGCAATATGATCACTCATGTTCAGAATGTGGCAACTAATAGAACAATTTATAACTTCAATATTAGTCCAAGCCCTACTGAGGCTGAAGTGAAGCTTACAGAACTTGACCATTTCCAACACGAGCAGGCGGAGGAGGAGTAGACTAGAAGAGGAGGAGTAAGAGGAATAGAAGGACGAGGATGAGAAAGATAGAAGAAGGATGATTATAGAAAGTAGAGGATGAGGATGAAGATGAGGATGAGAAGTAGGAGAAGAATGAGGAGGAAGAGTAAAAGGAACAGAAGGAGAAGGATTAGGATTAAGAGGAGGAGAGGAGAGGAGGATGAGTAGTAGGAGAAAGAGGAGGAGAAGGAGGATGATGATCATAGGAGGATGAGGATGGGGGAGGTGGAAGAGTGAAGAAGGAGGAGAAGATGGAGAGGGAGGAGTGAGTGAATATGGAGTTTAACGTCGCTGCGGTAATCTTTCACCCATTTGCGACGAATAGAGAGGAAGGAGGCATGATTGTACTACAGTTTGTGCCAGGGACCAAGTTCTCAAAGAAACATACCTGTCCAGGAGATCGTCCTGAACAGTTAAGCAAGTCTAGATTCATTGACATTAAAACATAACGATTTACACCGTCTCCTTTCATTTTGATACAATCCTAATCAGTAGGATTCAATATACATCTGAATTACCTTCACCATCTTTGACTTACTGTCCAAAGTTAAGTCCGGATTGCAACACTTGCATACATATTTCAACAGGCTCGCGAGGACAATATCAATTAGACTAAATACGGTTGGAGAGAATACATCACACTCTGTCATCATAACACTGTAAATTACTCTTAGTAGGGGTATAATTATAGGAATCCCCCGTTATCTCCTAGCAGCTCCTCGCCACAGACGCTCCCACTGTGACGCGGGCTGTATAGATGGGTCCGACCAAGTAGGGGGGAAAGGGATTTCTATATGGCCCATCGATTGCTCCTTCTGAATCAGAAGCTCCTAAACACTGCACATTATTGTTGCACAGGACAGTGGTTATTGCCGAGTTGAGTCAGCCAACATTCACCAATGCCAAGCCCAGAGCCATCAAGCTCAAGCCATTAAGGCAACGGTCTTTCATGCAAGGTTACCTTGACCTGCCATCAACTATAACACGGTTATTTATTTCCAAGAGTGTCTGTTAAATCGTATTATAATTTTGAATAATAGCGAATTAACGTCCTCCGTTATCATCATTCAATTATGGATATATGAAATACACCCTCATTTTATTCTCAATGCATTTTGACTAGTAGTGATAAATATGCAAATCACATTCTATTATTGCAGAATATAAGTTTAAAAAAAATATACACCCATGTTAATACATAACTATAAACTAATAAATAATACAATTCATATTTCAAAATATTTAACCTGACACCTATTTTATTTCATCATCGTAAACTCATGGTTACGTAGACACTGGTGTTTTTGTTTCAGGGGCATCCTCGCACACAGGGGTACTTATTCCGCCGGCTCTCCATGCCGTACACCCTGGCACACATCTAGAGAGAAACCTGCCTAAACAGCCTATAGGAGCTATAAATAGAACAGTGATAACATTTATTGCATTGGATATATTTTGTTTACAGCAAAGTCATTGGGAACATTATTTCATTGGTTGGCTGTTTGCGCAAGTTTCCCGCTAGATGTGTGCCAGGCTGTACAGCATGGAGATTCCTCAGCGGAATAAGTACCCCTGGGGTGCAAGGATGCTTCAGGGGATGACATGCTTTAGATTGTTATGAAATTATGAAATGTGTGCACGCTGGCTGTGTATCTATAGGAGAGGAGGCTGTGATTCATGACCTGACGGAAACATTAACTTTTTTCACGTCTGACTTTTAGCTAGAATGTCTATTGGACTATCACACGACAGTCAGATCAACACTATTATGTTCTAACGAGGCTGCATAAACCGCCTGAGCAATTATTCACGTGAACATTACGTTGGCCTTGTGATGTGGAGCCGATCATTACTACACGACACTCGCGGCTAAAGTTAATGTTGTTTCACAGTATGATTTTCACGACTTGCCAGATCTTTACCCGAAGAAGCAAATATTGTAAAAGATCCCAGTGTTGTACTATACTTAATATGTGATAATATTAAGTGCATAGTTGGCTGACTATAAAAACATGCACATAGTGCTACACGTTAACTACGTCTACTACACCTGTCAATGTATGAATGTGCACTCAGGTGACCGCTCAACACCCATAGGAGTATACAAGGCTAGCTGCCGTATTCAAGGCGTTGTCAGTAAGGTTAGCGACTCCTTCTCCCAGCAATATGCGGAATAACTTGTCAGCTTTGGAATAGCGCGCAGGCACATTCATAACCATGCATTTCTGTCATAACACTACCCGTGTTCATGTGTAACTTGCAATGCTGTCATAACTTTGCTCATTTTGCATGTGCAAGTTAGATTTCCGATAGCTTGCAATACTATCACACGGAACGTCTCATGTCATAATGGCGTTATATTCTGACGTGAATGCACAGTTTACTACGGCCATGGCACGTGCTTGAAAATTTAAAATGAGATATGAAGATGTTTAAATGATAATATATTTCGATTTAAGAGAAGCTCACAGACAAACATAGCTCAAAAACGCCAGAGATGATATGCGGAAAATGCATCATTACGTAAGTCCCTTCCGATTTCCCAGACGTCACGTGACCCAACATGGCGGTCGTAACGAGATAAACATGCCTCGTCTTGACTGTGTTCCCTGTATCGGCGGTGTTAGAGTGATTAAACTTCATTACGCGCAATATATCATCCAATGTCCCATTTTAAAGTATATTTACTGTCGCAGAGATAAACCAGGGAATGCATTAGAAGAAATAAACAGACATTATCAAGCTGAGGAAATCAGAAATCAGATATGCATTAAAGGGTCAACTGCTTACCTCAGCCCTGGGTGACATTCTTAATTCTAATATAATTACGTTAATATATTTTTAACAAGGACGTTTTTAAAAATACACGTAATTGACATTTCGATATATATTATGCAAGCAATGACTTTGCAGTTATAAGATTCGCTGTTGCAAGTATCCACATGCCTTTCGAGTCAATGAACATCTGCACGCATATAATTATGTTTTGTAACTTATCTACAGGCTATTGTTTTTTAAAACTGTTTTAAATACTGTCTAGCCACAAATACTATTGGGACTTCACGATATTAATCTAACTCATCGGACTCATGACTGAACTATGCTAATTACTGATAATTCTTTTTTTTAAATTTTAGGTTTTTTTTTATGGACAGATGATCATGCAATTTGCACATGGGATACATTGAATACAGTGTGTGTGTGTGTGTGTGTGTGTGTGTGTGTGTGTGTGTGTATGTGTGCGCGCCCATGTGTGTATCTATGTACAGTCTGCGTGTGTTGGCAGACACTCCAACGTTTGCAAATATTCTGTGAAGTTATCATTAGACTATTACCGTATTATTATTTTTGAAATATCCGCTGTGTGTCGTAATGAAACGTTACATGACTAATACTGTGTTGATAGAATAGTTGACCGTGTAGCTCAAAACAGCTCAAGAATCATTAACGCCAAAATGCAATACATTATTATCTTGAAAGTCTAACGGTAAAAATATTGATCTGTCAAAAAAACAAATTTCAAATTCAAGTTGAATTTGTTGAATACTCTTAAGACCTTTCAAGAGGCAATACCGACTGGGAACTGGTTAACATACCTGTCCATGTTCGCAGATATGATGTCCCAAAACCTGCGAACGTCGACGGTTTATGATTCAAAACGCCAAACCAAAAACGCAAGCATGCATCTGATGTTGTTATTATCATTCAATCACCGCGGAGTTATTTCTAGAAGCGATTTATTTTCTCAATACATCTACTTCCCAGACATCTCTTGCACAAAAGCCACGTCCCAACAAAACCAACAAACCAAATCCCATGTTGTATGATTCTTGTTTGCGCACGTCAATCATATGCGATGTCTGTTATGCGAAGCCAGCAGTCATGGGGAACAGGGTCGCTCGTCAATAAACAATCATCTCAGTTCTATCTGCATTTTACACATGACAAGTTTTCAATTCGTGTTGGGAAGCTGTATCCTGTGAGATCGGTTATCTCATTCGCTTCGTTGAGAAGAGGACGTGAGATATGCTTTATTATTTTACGACGTTTCAGCGATAAACACATTCAGGGCTGAAAGTAGAATTACAGGAATCTTTGTCGAGTCAACGAACAGCAGAGGTATTGCAGTGTGAGACAGACATGAGGCATATGCATGGGAATAATGTCTATTGTTATCCCTGGGAGCATTGCCTTGTGCAATAAATCATCAATTACTTATGATACATTTGTTATAAGTCTCAACACAGTATTATTAGCTCTCAGGATAGAATACCTAACATACGTATTCCTATGTAAGCGTTATAGATTAAACATTAAACCCAAATCTAGCTGCACATTGTCTTTGCACTAGTTCCCAATTGATATTTTCCTGCAGTTACAGTAACTTCAGATTGGAGAAGAAAAGAAACGATTTACAATCAACGTTTTATTGCCCTAAGTGTGATACCATATGGTACCAAACCTATCCACCGTGGAAATGAATCTACTATCAAGGAGGTGTTTCGGATGTTTCTTCATAATAATACCATACACTATGCATTACTTGCTCGTATTATGGTAGATAATGTACGTGAAAAAAAAATCAACATAGATTGAATGTATAAGCGTATGTAATTGTATTTAGAAATAATAAACAACCAAACAGTTTCATGAAAATACATACGGGTGTAGTTCACCTTATAGGACAAATATTCGCACGCGTAGCCTACATGTGTGTTAGCCGTACATCCATAGCACATATCGCAAGTACAGCTACAGTATTTCCTTCTCACAAGAGGCTTCACTGTTCTTGACAGCTGCACAACCGTGGCACCGCAGATGCCATGCACAAAGCCCGGAAGAAGCATGGTCTTCAAAAGACTATCAATTAATGGAGTGCACGAGAGAGCACGTGCGGACGTTAATTTGACATTGGTTGCTTAAACAAGCACACCAGGAACCCATGGCCCAATGATAGGCCGTTACAGACACTCTCTGTTTTTCATTTTTTGGGACTCCTCTGTCGCGTAAGGACGGCTTCTGAAGCTCGCAGGAATGACAAAAAGTGACACTTCTTCCATGATACATCACTACAGCCGCCCCGGCTGACTCATGCTATGAATGGCGCAATCGGGCTGCATTTTGTCGATTGAGCTTTGATGGAAACATGGAAGCAGGAACAACGGTCAAATTCAGGATAGCATTATTCAGAGAAGTAGCCACGTGGGCTGTGTTTCGAAGATGAGATGACGTATTCGTAACATTATACAGTATGCATTGTTATTAGGATTATATATAAAGCAATGTAAATTGTCTTAGAGAATTAGTAATATTACAGTTTCTTTATAATTATATTTGCCAAAAATTAATGAACGAGGCATTGCATTATTTGTTATTTCGAGGTTTCAAGGGTTCTAAGGTGTCATGTCGACCCGCAAGATTCCGCATTTCCTGAGGTGTAGTATTATTTATTATCTTAAGAAGGTCTTTCTTCTATCTGAAAACATATAGACGTCCGATATTTCTAATAATCCAGGCCTTTCGCTTCTAGTTAACAAAACACAAGTCTTCTCTTTCAGAGTATATATGTACTTTAAAAGACAAAGAAATTAGTGATGACTACAGCATCATTGTCTTGTACAGAAATGATAGTCATAGAAGGCATTAACGTTCATATCTGAATGCATATGGTTTAACTAACAGTTCAATGAAAGCTTCCACCAAAAGCGAATCGCCGAACCTCAGCGTCTTCAGCAGCACGTTTGGAGCCGAGACGACTGTAAGAGAAATACGATAGTGCAATGAGAAGTCATCAATCGAGAGGAGTAGCACCTCGGAATGGCGGTAATGCATGGGGTTTTGTTCAACAAGGATTCCAAGGAATTACTGTACGTCCTTCATCAACGCTGATGTCGCTGTCTGCCATTGAAGCACACAGATGAAGGAGATTTGTGTTGAGTTGCTAACCGCGTCTTGATGATTAATAATGCTATTAATATTGTTAGCCAACGAAAATATCCAATAAGACTAGATACCGGTATATCTGTACTATAATGACAAATACAATAACGTCTATAGCATATTAGTAAGTATTTAATATCTTAATAGAATCATAGTTAATTTAGCTACTGGGAGATTTTTCAGTGGCATTTAACATAGACGAAGAAACATTGTTATCATTCCATTTGTTCACGCTCATTATAAATGAAAAATGGTCCTTGTTTTTATCAGCTTAGATGCGACTCGTGGTGTCATGGTAAGTTATGTATAACATTTTGTTTGTGCTTTGCCTTTGTTCAAAGGTTTATGTTTATCGTATAGACTTGCCATTTTTAAGATGACGATACTTTACGAATACATTCAAGAACGCGGACTACGTAATTACGACAATGACAAACAATATGGACGTAAATAAAGGTATTACATTGTTCAAGAAAACACAGACTTAACGTTTTCGGAAAGCACAGCAAGCTATGTTAAAAACTTCTGAGGGTTATCTCTTCAAATATGAAATATTGCCATGAAACTCCGTGATACCAACTACAATCTCACCATATGTGTGGTTCTCATGAGATATAGTGTCACTGAAATGATAACTGACCTCCGTGACCCGCCATCCAGGAATCATGAATATGGAGACCGTGTAAATAGCCATTAACTGTGGTCACGTTAGTCGGCCCAGCGTTACGCTACCCGCCGAGATCAAAGCAACCATGATCATCATTATTCAATTTAACCGCATGCATTTTTGTAATTTTATCTAAATGACCTTTGTGTAGCCCTATAACAGTAATATTTATAGTTCGGTTGGTGCAAAGAAAATAAATTGTTGACACGTGGATGCCAAGAATGGTCGGTCAATACCAATAGGGAAAGTCCATAATTTAATTTCCATTAATTACTTAAGTCATCTTCTGAACTCCATGTCCAATGGTTACATACGTCGATGGCGGACTTCAAGACCTTGCCTGGACCCATTTCAGATGATGTTATGTATAGTCAACACTACACGGTGCGCACCGTCCAATATGCATTGCTTTTCAATTAGAACATGAAACCCTAACAATCCTTACTAATCACAATTCCATTCACATCGTCTCGTCAGACGGTTCCTGAAAGTACGCGTTACACTTGGACCATGACTTCCTTCTGTATGAATCAGCGCCACTCTTAGGTAACCGTAACTTTAACCTTAGACCTACACGTAGTGTAGCGTATGTCTAGGACTGGCGAACGTCGACCTTACGCCCCATTTAGAGTTACGCACCCTCGTACTGGGGGGCTCTGGGATGGTTCAATGCTTATCTCTACGTATGCCTGTGCAGTACATTTCACACAAACGATATCTTCGGGCGGATATCATTTGATGCTTTGCAGAATTTATCATGAAATAGAAGTGCGTATTTAAGCATCGATGATGTTTGAAACTAGCATAGATCGTATGTAATTATTCACATGTTAACTGTTACATACTTACTATATCGTCCTCAGATTTGGAAGATATAAATACATTGAATATATATCATATGTGTGCGAATACATCAAGACCTACGAGGATGTTTCCTATTACCAATAAACATCCCGAATAGCATACAATTACTACGATGGCTTCATGTTCAGGATATTAAGGTAAATATTGGTCATTACGAGAGCCAGCTGTTCCAAGGTGTTCACGTCCTCGATCTTCATGTCGTTAACGAGACGTGGCAATAATATCAGTCAGTGTGTTAAATACTGATGCTAGCTTGACAGTGAGTAGACACCACAGGTGTAACACGTCATCTGTCAATCACCAAGCACCTGTCAAAATTGATGTATTGATCTAATCACAACAACCAGACAACCAAGCCACAATCAGAGAGGACGAAATTAAACATGTTAGTCAGGAATCCATCATTCTCTCAGACTATTAGACTTGCACGCGATGTTGGTCTGAACTGACTAGACCTTGGCGCGTGTTCGGCTGGGTCGGTAAGTTCTAGCTACTATATAGCTGGAATAGATCTACCCAGGGAATACCTGCAAAACACATACGTCATATGTGATTAAGTATAGGATAAAACATGGATCCGAGGGTTTGGTCGAAAATGTAAACACGAGGTAGAGGGACAAACCCGA
>JAULBP010099285.1:0-11091 GCA_032355345.1 Lepetodrilus pustulosus
GTACCAGCCTTACATAAAAGTTTAGGTAAATAAAATAAAACATAAAAATTGGATCCACATCTGACCCAGCCTTATATCCGAATCTGCTCTGTATCAAACAGTGTTATATCGAGAGGACACTGTATTTCTGGAAAGGTTACAAATACTTTCTGCCACATCATATGTTCTCTATAGGCAATAAGAAACAATAATTATATGCAAAGGCCAAGATAACACTCTATTGTCATGTTAAAAGTAATTTAACAATTATTTAACATTAATTAATGTTTATTGTAATCATAATTATTGGTCATTGTAATAGTGTTATAATAAATCATTCTATTTGACAGGATTTACAATTAAGATATCTGTGTAGTACACAAATCTAGAAAAATTAACCTACTTCTACCCAGTGCAAAAGTTTATAAGTTTCCATTTCATAGTTTCATTTACATATTTGTCACTATGTTATAAATAATTCACTAAAAATATCATATAGTAAATGCTTACAGAACTTATAATTTATGTAGTGTGTGAATTAAACTAATTCTAAAAAAGCAAATCTTAAATAAAAATTACATTAAAAAAAAAAATCAATAAAAAACAAAATACATTTTCCAATATAAATGAAAACTTTTACTTAAAAATAGCTTGTCACCAAATACACTCAAACTATCAACCATTCTTTACAAATCCTGATTTAGATTTTTCAATCAGCTATTCTCCGATATCAATACATTAATGTTAGTGTAAACGGTGACAAGAAACAGAGCCGGTGAGCTGAAATGGAAGTGCTCCCGTTGCTTGACGTCATTCAGTATGCGGGGAGACGTCTTTCCGCTGCGAAACAAAATACCTTACAGGCTGGTAACGACCAATTGCTGCATCAGGAATTAACAACGGTCAACTCACCAAAACAAAGTAATACAGCACCATTCCCCAAATGTCACGTCATGAGGTACCGAGGCCAGGTTGCAAAACTCCAAATTAGACGTCCAATTTACCGATCAACAGCTGACCAACACATACATATAGAGTAATCCGAAATGGTAGAAACATGAAGCAGGAGCCAGTACTGTACTGTGACGATTTGTAAATCCGAAGGAAAATCAGAATAAACGTGAATGCGTGAGAGAGAGAGAGACTGTCAGGATCTAAAACAGCCAGAGTATCACCACACCTCACTAATATCACTAGTTATACGGCGAATGTATAGGCTACGTTGTCACTGTATAGGAATACTCCAACCTGAGAAACATCACCTGTTGACCCTTTTCACAAACATTCCTTAACTCACACTATTCAAAAGTCATCATAAATATGAAAATAAATCCGAAACTTCACACACTACAAGCACTATCAAATATTTCGATACGCAATACGGGACACCATTTTGATTAACATGCGCACAGGTAGCGATTTGACTCCGGACTGCGCTAGGCTACTGGTGGCTTTGCGTAGGTGACCGTTGTACATGTATAAGATTAATCAAGGTGACTGGCCTGTCGGTAGGTTCCGAGAGGTGGAAACACCTCAGCCATCTAAACTGGCTGACCCCAACTAGCCCGTGGCCGCTGTGTTCATCCGTGACCCGTACCTCCGTAACGCAGCAATAAACTTATACATGTACACGACACGCTTCCCTTAACATTCTCTGACCTAAATAAAATGAAGGTAAAATAATTTTGGGTCAGTTTTCCTGTGCTACCGTCCTATCTAATCAGTGATCAAAATTAACACTCGCCGCTAGCCCGAGCAATTTCTCCCGATGCTAAAGGGTATCCTAAGGACTAGAAGAAATTCACGTATTTTTGTTATTTGTATCACTATTTAGGCGAGTAAGTCTTAAAGGTAGTTTCCATCACTGTCTTCTGAAGGCCATGGGAATAAACAATGATCAAATACTTGGATGTAGCATCAATATTTCCCAATCATGAAACTATTATCATAGAAAAATCTATTTTACATGTCTCGCATTAACATACATACATTCTGCACAACTTTAGTCATCTTAAATATCCAATTAGACATCACAATCTATGTTAATGTATAAATACTATACCCGACTGTACTTTAGGACATCCGTTACACTCTCAGTTATGAGATAATGCCAACCCTGAACCAACTTGGGGTTACCGTGGTTCACCATTATTGTATATTCACTTAACGTTGTATATTTATGTTCATGTTAATAAATCTGCACATTTTGTACTAGATATTTCTGTTCTCTCTGAATACATCCTTGGGACCATATCGTAAAGGTATCACATCATTTATACCCATTATGATTATATTCTCCCCAACCATTGAAATGACGTAGGCCTTGAAAACTGATAAAATAGCTTGCAGTAGGGGCAATATTGCCTAATCATGAATCTACTCTCCCCTACCATAGAGATGGTGAAGGCCTTCAAATTGGATTCAAACTCAACACCTACATTTCAATTCTAGTCATCACACTACATCCTAACATGTAGAAATAAATCATTAAAAGGTCTTGAATATTCACTGAAGAGTAATTGAAATATTCTGTTTTAGATCAATAGTTTGGTTTCTTTCATTTTGATCTGTACAAGCATTTCAACTAACATTTTAGAAATACAACGAGAGAAATCATCCATTGAGACCCACTATTCTTGTCAAGATAAACATTCAATAATTATGTGCTGTAAAAGAGTAATACATAGTCAGCTATAACTACATAGATATACAAAAACAGATAGGAATTACAAGAAGAAATAAAACATAACTGTATATATGAAACAAACAATACTCAAAATAAATATTCCATATTGATTTACACAAAGAATACAATAGATAAAGTTAGAAATATACAAATATTAATGCAGCAAATAGACTTAAACTTATTGGTAGATAGAAACACATTAATTCAATAAATAGAAATAAAGTACAGATAGATAGAAATACATTAAATCAACAAATAGACTTACACTATTGATAGAGAAACATTCACTGACACTGCCATAGTTATGAGTGTTCAAGGTGTTCATGCGTATGTGAATTTATCTAGTCGCGACCCTGCAATGCCTGAACTTAAAACTATTTCCATGGAAACAGTGAATGATAACACCTACATCTATTTTTACACATATTGTCAATAACATACATATTTAACCTTCAAGTTCCTAAAAAAAATGAATTTAAATATAACTAGTCATTTAATAACCAAACTGTATATCACCTTTTCCTTTATAAAAAAACCAAACCACAACAATATTTTAATGTTAATTTTTCACATATTGTTGCGTTATATTAAACTTCTCTCTAGATAGAGCATGTTACTTATTAAAATGTCTTTCAAATATTTATTTTAAAAAAATACCAAAATAATGTTGGATTTGCATACCATTGCTAAATTTCATTCATGAGTATCATACTTACTAAATATTTTGAGGTTATTCAAAATTTCTATAACAATTAATATATTATTAGAGTTGAGTATGATGCCAAAAATAATTCCATATTTAAAATTTGAAAATACTTCTTAAAATTTCAGCATATACGGTAGTATCTAAGAAATCATAAATTGCGAGAGAAACAAATAATAACTTTGATTTTATCCTAAAAGAATGCATTTCTTATCGAGATAAGTAAAAGTGATCGGTAGACCCTGGGAGACTAGGCATATATTATTGTAACCTTCTGCAGGAGTTGAAAACTGTGACCAAGTCAATTCAGTCCCGGCTTCCCTGCCTAAGGTCACCTGACACTGCAGTTCACAGGTGACTGACTTGAACCAGCGGATGACTTGATCAGTGACTACGTAACCTCTATCCTCAAATATTGATGTCAACAGATATTGTGGTGGCACATGGTCCTGTTCACTGCACAGCCGATGGCTCAGGTGAAAGTGAAGCACGTTCAGGCTCAGCTGGTGCATGGATGGGTGACCTGAGGATATCTAGGATTCATTCCTGTCCCACAATGAATCACAGTGGCTAATAGTTCTAACACACTTCTGCTCACCCAGCACAGAATGGGTACCATGACAGATGAAATGGGCATCTGAATGAAAACATTCTAGAGCATTGAATGGCAGCTTGGGTTGTATACTTCTCATGGAGTTGAGAATGAACACGAGAGCACACAGGGTAATAATGTAGCACTATGAGCATGTTGCTTTCAAGTGTGGAATAGGCGCAATATGGGTGGATGACTTGTTAAGTAATTATACAGTCCCTAACATAGGTTTTATGTCATCTGATGCCATAGCAATAGGTATGTAACCAACTTGACCATGAACCTAAACTTCCATATTCACTGACACTATAAGAGTTGTGACTGACTTGAAAAAATGGACTTGAATGATACCCACATAGCCGCTAACCTAAACTTACATGTTACCTTATGCTGCAGCTAGATTTGTGACTGACTTGAACCAGTGACATTGACATTGTCATATAGCCTCCAACCTAAATTTATATGTTACCTGATGTAATAGCCAGATTTCTGACTTACTTGAACCAGTGGACTTGACTAATACTTTTATAGCCTCCAACCTAAATTTATGTTACCTGATGTTGTAGTCAGATCTGTGACTGACTTGAACCAGTGGCATTGTCATTGTCATATTGCCTCCAACGTAAACTGATAAGTCGCCTGATGTTGTAGTCAGATCTGTGACTGACTTGAACCAGTGGCATTATCATTGTCATATTGCCTCCAATGTAAACTGATAAGTCGCCTGATGTAGTCAGATCTGAGACTTACTTGAACCAGTGTCATTGTCATATTGCCTCCATCCTAAACTGACAAGTCGCCTGATGTTGTAGCCGATTTGTCAACTTGTCTATATTCAGTAGTCAGAGGTACTATTGCAGGTATTTTCGCTGTCATAATGGTATTGTAATAGTGAAAACCAATATCATGTAACCAATAACAACTTATAGAAAATATTGTGATAACATAGAGATAATATTTGTGTAAGCACAATCAATGCTAAATCCCTTCAAGGGTACTTTTATTTATAACTAAATGCCCAGACGATCTTCCCAATAGCCTATACCCAATAGCACTGTAACACCTCTTGGTTAAAATCTACGTCATCCGTACTTTTTAGCACATATATGATGACGTATTCGAACTCTAATTTCATTCGTCATGCAGAAAGTGCTGGATTGTCATGAAACATGTTTAATTAATTTAATTCTCTAAACTATTTATAGTCAACATACTATTGCCAATTGTTATCAATAGCTATGTTTGATATTGATATATTTCTATCGCGACATCCATAATCGCAGTACGTCAACGGATCATCACACACCCCTATATTGACCAGCTTGACCAGTGGCCACACAGCTACTGACCTACGTCACCTGATCCAGTAGCGAGACATATGACCGACATCCTCGTAGTCATAAAACAGATACTCCTGACCATCGGCTGCCGCTACTGGTCTACTAGCATTGACTCCGGTACCGCCAATGATGATGATGATGATGATGATGACGTTGATGCGTCATCGATGCCAACTCCCGCAGTAATTAGAGGTGAGCAGAGACTACGGCTAGTAAGACTTCCTTTGTGGACAATTAGCCTTCTCTCTCGCGCACCATCTCCTACATCCATTGACGTCAGCCACTCAGCAGTGGTTCTACCGCGGTTGTGCCGCGCTTCTGCCGCAGTGTCCTGACTGCACTCAGCCACTGACAACACTCTCAGGGTTAGCCAGAAGTGAGCCACGGCGGAATGAGAGGCTAGCCTCTCTCTCTCTCAACCTCTCTCTCTCTCTCATCCTCTCTTTCAATCTCTCGATCTCTCTCTCGATCTCTCTCTCTTTCAATCTCTCACTCTCCAATTTGATTCCTTCCAATGACTGAACGGCTAACTTCTCGTCCCCTTCTCTCTCTCTCGATCGCTCTCCAATATGATTCCCTCCCAATGATGAGATGGATGGGCAGATGAAAATATGCCAGTCTGCTGGCCGGGAATCCTGCCCGTGCTATTCTGGGAGTCCCAGATTGTAGTGTTTACTCTAAATATGGAATGCACTGATTTCCGTATTTATTCTGACTCTGTCACATTATTACCTGTTTGCTATAATCAAAAGACAAACAAGCCTGCAGCATGCTGAGGTTCACAATGGCACGGAGATCATTATCTTTCATTTCAATCCGTTATTAACTGCTGCTTCTTTGATTTGAGGGGGCTCACTGATTATTTCAGCTTTTGAATTAAAAGGAAAATAGTTCTTAATGTGACAGTTAAAGTAGGAAATATATCAGAATGTGTCTAGACATTGTTTTTTATCAATGAAATGATTCATATTTAAAAATAGGTTATTTTAACTAGTTATTATTTTGTATATCAACTTCCTCTATGATTTGGATAAACAGAATTTAATCTTTGATAATCGGCTTAGTGAAATCTTTGATAACAGCATAGAAGAAAATCTTTGATAAACGGAATAGAATTAAATGTTTTCAAAATACATATCAACATTACAGAAACAACTTTTTCTTAATTCAACATAATCGCAACGCGACATTAAAGAGATTTGCTGTCCCACGTGAATTGACAAAAACTAAATCCAGTTTCCAATACAAATCATCTCTGTCCAATTAAGTACTGGATGACAATTCATTTCAGCCAATAAGAGACAAATCGACCTCGAAAACCTCCTGTTCTGTTGGTCTCCAGGGAAGAGTGGTAGATGAGTGTAACAGCTCCGCAGGTTGCCATGCACCTGATATATGTCAAGGGAATTCCTCTAGATACAGGTCCCATCCCCATCAATTAATACCCCCCAACCCGCCTCCGAAATCGGCAGAAAATCCAAGGGAGTCTCTCGTGTGAAGGAATGTGCATATCTCATGGGTATTTGCATACTTGTCTAATTTACGTAAACCTACAGGATCTATCCATTTTCAATTAAGTGCGAATCTGACATTTTCGTGGATTGGCCATATATATATAGCTGCATGTGCATCTCTAGACCGCAACCATGCTTGAGTCTTTCTTTATGTGTGCGAGACACGTTCGTTACTTTAAACATGGTACAAATGGAATCAATACTCTCTCTCTCTCTCTCTCTCTCTCTCTCTCTCTCTCTAAATGTAATATTAAGCTAGCTACCTCCACATACCTGTACATGTGCTGTCAGATATTGACAGAGCACACCCAGAACAGTCGCGACACACTCCCTCCTTCCTCAACAGCAGTCAGTGCGATAAAAACAAACAATCACACCTACCCAGACCCACCCCTGATTCTCATCCCCCTCGCCCCGGCACCTCCCACCCGTAATCTACCCAAGTCACCACCCCTTTTCCATGTCAAATCCTTCTATTTTGCTCACACGTAAACAGCTGTTCAGAGAGGATCACATCACTCTAAGAAGAAGATCTCAGAAGGGTGGGCAATGTTCCTTTGGATTGGTCAAATATTGGGTGGTGGAGGAGGAGGAGGAGGAGGAGGAGGAGGAAGGGGAGGGGGGTGAGATGGTCACTGGCAGGTGTCCAGAGCTCGTTGGTCAAGATAATGGAGGATGCGAAGAGCGGTTAATGCAACTGCCCGGCAGATGACCAGTGTTGCTGACCGTCATTACACGGACAACAATAGCCGGAGATAATGTAATAGTACATAGAAGCCGCGCAAATACAGGCGTGCGCCCACTGCCCTTAAGAAGGCGGCGAGATCACAGCTCGCGCTCAAGAGGGCACCCTGATTGAAACTCCCCGAGTACTCATCCCCGATTCCCCGAGTCAGTAGCCTTGCCTGCATCCCGAGCCCTCATCCTTCAGATCCCTCATGCTTCAGTATGGAAGGTTTAAGGACAGGGTGTCCAGAGGTTGGGGTTGATGGTCAAAGCTATACATCACTGTGTCTAACCTGATGACAATGTCATCAGCAGGATTGCTCCCCGTGAAACAAGAGGTCGGGCCCCACTCAATGGGAAGGTTAAATTAACTGACAGGTTCAAATCGGGGAAAGAACCCCAGTCTGTGATTGTAAGTTTGGCTAGACAGCTGGACAGGTCAGTTTTTATGCCTGGACATGTCTGTCTGTCTGTCTGTCTCTCTGTCTCTCTGTCGGTCTGTCTGTCTGCCTGCCTGTCTGTCTGTCTATCTGTCTGTCTGCCTACCTGTCTCTCTGTCTGTCTGTCTGTCTTAGACATTGGTCAATAGTTAAAAGGTGTGAAAAGAAACAAGAGATTGAAGTGCATGTATATAAAAATTATTTTCAAGTGTATTGATAAATAACTTTTTCTTTTAAGGAGAATATGACCCATCTAATAATTCATAACCGTTAACGAGGAATTGAAAGAAGACTTACATCACTTCATATATTTGTGTAAGATCTGATCTCAGAATTGATGGATGAGAAATTTAGATTAAATATCCTTCCTCAAGATATTGGTGTACTATCATTTAGTCATGATTAATATATCCAAACAAAAGTTACATACCTAATCAATATCAAAATACTGACGTTACGTAAAAGTAAAAGTTTAATTAAGGAATAATCCTAAATAATTCTTGTCTGCTACACAAAGGATTATTGAAATAACGTAAATACAAATCTGATGACATTAAATTTTGCATTAAAATTCCATAGCCAAATGTGTATAAAAGCTGATAACAACTGCATGCAAAGATTGCTCTTTCTCTGTTAACATGAAATTCTTTCATTCTTCAACCCGTCTAACATTTGCATAGGTGGAGAAATGACAACCACAATATTTCCAATTCGCTGGCAAAACATCCGAAATCCTTGTTTAATATCAGATCAACTTCAATCACATGACCTCAATCCATTAATCCCAATCTTTTCAGTTATTTTCCGAATGCACTCCAGTTTGGCAGAGTGGACCCTCAATATGATCCCACCTTCACAGGTGCTAAGAGAAGGGCGGCTAGCAACAACCCTGACAGTCAATGATGAGACAATTGTGTATGGGCACGTGCCGGTCAGTTGTCCATCTGTCCCAAGACCGGTCAGTGTCCACTCTACGGACACCAGGCAGGTGACTGGACACAAGGTGGACACCCAGCCCCCCAGATGAATTCTCACTTCCCCTGACCCATCACACCCATCTCCATCAGACTGACAAGAATGGAAGAGGCCTCAAATGATAATTAACTGGACACTCTGTGATTAAATTCAAATAAATAAACTGACCACAGGTCAAACTGTCAAAAATCTGGGGATATCTTAAAGGATCACTGTCAATGTATTTCAGTAAATATTAAAAATGAATTTATTTTTTGAGGGAACATGTGTTGAGTCAAAAGTTCAAATGAAAGTTGAAAGTTATTTGTTATACTCATCTCGGATACAGATACTCTGACAACTATCAATTAGTAATATTTGCATTAAACATCAGTGCTATTTCAAGATGCATGCACTTCCTACAACATGCTATTAGACATATGGCCGCCAACCAGATAAAAACTAAATTTGTATTACTATATTTTTAGGTATAAACTAACAATAAAAATAATATTACATAAATTATGACGCTTTTGACTTTTTAGATTCTAAATTTGATGGCTATTCATTATACTTTGAGAATTTTACTTTGAGCTATTTCAAAAATATTTTGAAAAATTATTCATTTCAAGAAATGGAATACCTTCACCCTCGAACTGTTGCAGAGGCTTCAATAAAGTTTGGCTGTCCGTTAATGTTTTGTTTTTAAATAGTACATTTCCAGAACCTGTCAATGACATCATTACAATAACAGTTGTTCAGAGTAATAAAGACCTTCACAACACAATTGTTATATATAGTCAACTAAATCATCTGTGAAAATACAGCGTCAAGTGTTAGTTCAATTGTACAAGCTAACACATTAAAATCTCTAATGACTGGTGATACACAGATAATTATTTATATACAAAATATGCATATACATTTATGTCTATCCCAACTGGAAATACTAAATAAATAGATAATCATGGTACCAATTTAAGCTGAACATCAATGATATTCATACTGGTGAAACGCTGTGGATGCAGACACTGTGTAACTGAGCTGCCCTATTAACTTCTACAGTATTTAACACCATAGAAAGGAATGTGTAGCCAAAACACAACACACTGTATTTGGATTCTCATCCAGGTTGTAGCACCATAATCGCCAATGCAAGACTAAATAACTGATTAAAACTTCTTTTTTTATATACAGTATATATAATCAAGGGAGTGAATTAGTTCTATGTGAATTCAGAAGGAATGCAAATTAATTACCAAATACCTGAAAAATACCTCCTGAAAGATATTGTTTGTATGTTTCAACTTTTTATTCAGTTATATATCTCCCGTGAACAATTCTGTATAAGTATGTCAGCAGAGGTGACATTGTATCTGTTTATGAATGTAAACAAGTCCTGAGTAGACGTAAATATTCCTCTAACATTTACCTCATACAATTATATCTGACAGAAGCAATGCAGTTATTTTTGCTACAAGACCAAAGCCAAACTGCCGACCAAGATAGCTGCAACCAAGGAATCGCTTTCTAAATTTGACAGAAGCCGTCTAAATATACACACCATGAGAAGAAAGTACCGAAATAAATTAACCACACATTCAAACCAAAATAGCATTAGCATAGAAATAGGAATCAGTGTATCAAATATTATAGGAATGGCAGCGGAGGCAAGAGCACGACCTACCTGGGAACGACCGGGCTACCTGCGCATTAGTCCGTGTTGAGATGTTGTTCCTGAGGACTCCAAGACTAAGAAAGTGAGGAGAGGCTATACACTACAGCCCCAGTGAATCTAGGAGGTTGTTGGTGTAAGTCGTCAGTAGAACGAGGAATGGAAGCTAGCTGAAGACATCTCGTGCTGCCAGGTATGTGGCTAGTTTTCCCCCCTCCTCTGCTTCATGCAATACGAGACTAGGCTTATCGTGAGAGCCCTATGACGTCAGTCCTGCTTGCTTCTGCTGGAGCAAGACACAGCCGCAAGTCTACTTGAGGAATTAGTACACACACACACACACACATCTTCTATCTCCTGTTTTCTCCCCCGAATAGCTATCTCTCGCTCTTACTCACTCTGGCTTACGTTCTCTCTCTGTGTATATCTCTCAGTTTCTCCGTCATACACCAGCTATCCATAGTCATACTTCCTTCACTCGT
>JAULBP010099296.1:0-11090 GCA_032355345.1 Lepetodrilus pustulosus
TGAGGACATTATACTTACTCACGACCACCAGCTCTTTATTTTCAGAAAGTAAAATGTGATCAAATTTCACCCTCCAAGGCCACAATCCAAGCAAAGCTGCCAATCAGTCTCGTTATTAACAATACAACTTACAGCAACGTTCCAGGTCTCGTCTTAATAAATGCTGTTAAATAGTTCGGATTTTCTCTCAAACATCACCATTTGAAATCTTTATAGAATTCAAAAGCTGTATTTATATAATAGAATGTAGAAATAGCATTCACAAACATGATGGAATCAATTCACTTATTAAAAGGAGTGGTAACAATGTTTGTAGAAGCAGTGTTCCCCATGGTAACCTGCCAACAACACAAGTAAACTGAAAAACCACAAACCCAAATCGACAACAACCTGTGTAACAACTTGTCATGTTTGAACTTCTCCGTAACTTAAACACTGATAGCAGATTATCAGAGTGAAATGAGAACGAATATAAATTGTAAAGTATATTAGCTGGTTGATACTTGTGCTCTTGAGTAAAGTGTCTTGTACATATTGACAAGCTGCCGGGCAGTGGGCATGGGCGTTACAGTTATGAACGATGTATACTCAATGTATACGGGTCAAATGGCCAACATGTTTTCACTTCTTATCTTGTCAAGTTGAACATTTACTAGACTCAAGTCTATTGGGATACCCAACTAATCCCCATTGCAGGACGATGGAACTAAATGTCTAACAAATAACGTTGCTATGCAAGTTAATTAGAAATAAACATTGGAAATTGCAGTAGGGCAATGACACATCATGGCTCTAGACTATCATATGCCTGATGTACAGTGGCAAGTTAAATTGCACTGTGGGCAACCTATTTTATGCCCTGACTAGCCCTGTGGGCAAGTAACTCAAAATGTTGGTCTGCAGCCTTGCACATTATAAATTTACTGAAACTAGAAAATGGACAATTACATAAAGTACACCAAGTAGAATTTATGATGGTAACAAGAAAAATAAGAAAAATATCAAATTTGTCAAACATTTGCGCAGTAACAAAGTTAATATTACCTACTAAATTGATTGCTTAGCATGAACCTCTGAAGCAGGAAGAGTAGTTTGGTTTGCAGAGTAATACAGATATAGACCCCTTAATTTGGATGCCGAGATACTTCTTGGGGAAGCTTTCTACCGAATTTCAGTACTCTGTTTTAGGAATCTGGTGCCATACTTCTACCAATGCTTCAGCAATTTCTTCAAGAGTACCTGGATACTGTAGACATTTGGAAATTCTTTGTTGTAAAAATAATATTATAAATATAATGCTAAATGTATGTCAAATATGGCTACTGACTCTCAGCTAATTTTTCTGAGTATATAACTCTCTCATGTATATACAGGTAACAGTACTTCCTTTTATTTATTTAATTCTCAATTCGCAATATATTCTCAGCACCAAATTTCTTTAATTAATAAATACCATTAGACATTTGAAAATTCTCTAGGTTCTTTTTGGAAATATGCATGCTAATTAAACATTACTTTTTCTTCTATTTCTCAATTTATCACATATTTTTTTCTCTCAATATTTCTTTTTTTGAATGTAGTGCTTTGAGCATACTTTGGAGTATGGTGAATGAATTAGTGCTTTACATTGCAGCTTTAGAGTATGGATTTGGTGCACTATTATTATTATTATTATTATTATTATTATTATTATTATTAAAAAAGAAAACAAATCCTACTCCTGCAGTAGACACGTGAGAATTGAGAACATGGCGTAGTCCTTACCCTCGCACAACCAGTATTTCATCTAGGCGTTCCCGTACGAAACTACCGCTGTACGAAGACACGGAGGTTATACGCGATGACGACGATGACTGCGGCACCCCTTTCCCGAGGCTGATGAGTGTGGGCAGTTGGGCGCCGTGTTGCTTGCCCCTGCCGGTGTGTGCCAGTGTACAGTACTTGGGTTGGAGATGTGGTAGTTGTCGCAGGAGGAGCTGGGCCAGGTACGACGACGACGTTGGCGGGTGGGGGGTGTCCGGGTCAACGCCTGTCACTTGGAGGGTCATCCGTGGACGGCCGACGTCTCACGCCCGTATACACATCCGACCCGATGACCAATGATGTTAATGTCCTCAATTAAATCAAAACCGTGGCCCTGTATCGCATCTCAAATTGACTCCAGCGGGAAAAAGGTTAAACATATGCAGGAAAAACTCTCTTGTTCATCGGGATGATTATCAAATTATTAATCGAGAAACAAATTTCATAATTGAAATATGTAGCCGACAAGTTTGCATGTTAATTATGGTACCTCCATTCATAAGATTCTGTATTCTTGTGAATTTGGAATCCTTTCAGTTCTTATAATCTTGTGTATAAAAAACACCATGGCATTTGCGCTATCTGCATATATCTGGTTGGTAATTGTTCCAGAAGCATCAATCCAGATTGGAGTAGGTGGAAGAGCAGACAAAAGACGTGGCATCTATCTATATCACATGCTTCTTATGACAGTTTTAACTCCACTCAATAATTCATAAACTTGTGAATCCTGTTTAGAGAAGATATATCCATGAAGCACACGTTTATCCAGCGACTACATGGCGGAGATGAAGCACGAGATATTCCTAGAAGTGACCGGCTTCTGGTCAACCGACTGACCACTGTATGGTCCCGAACTCTCCCAGGCAACCTCCACAGCCACGCTCTCTCTCTACTGTTGACCAAGTCAGGGTGCACTAAAATCACCTTTATTGTCCACCGGCGGCTCAAATTACCTGGGTCTCACTCTTAGTAAATGATATCACGCACATAAATCCAGTAAATTTGACAAACAGCTACCAGATCTTATCGTCGCTCACAATAAAGTACCTTGTGGATAATTGAATCAATCTTGTTCTTCACGCTCTTTGGCATTGAGGAAATTGGTACCAATGAAGAGAGAGGAAGAAAATGTGAACAAAAGAAATAAAATGTGAAAATATTTGGGAAAATATTTTTGTGGATGGATATGATTTAACTCATAACACTGCTACAAATGAGCATGCAGTAACAGCGTTGATCTGACACACAGTGCTGTGGAGATGAGGACGCTAATGAAGATGCTCTTTCAGACTAAGTCTGCACTCGTTGTTGTCATCGTGGCTGTATTCCCCCAAACCTGTCACGCATCCACGACACTCAGACACAACACGTCCCTATCCCTGTGACCCGTATCCTCTGGTAAATCCATCCTCTGCATCTCTGTGTCTCTCTCATCTAGCAGAACACATCGGACAGTCTTCCACGGATGACTGGGACTTTTCATTTCCACAGCCTATGGCCAGCTGAAGGTATGTCCTGTGCTATGTTTAGTCTGGGTCGGCTTACTACGGCCAGAGAGGGGTGACAGGTTGTAGTGATGGCTGGAGAATAATCGCTTCATTATCATCGGTATGATTGACAACTGTCATATGGGACACATTAACTGGTGATGGTGAAAATTGTCAATATTAGATCGAGATTTCTAGTTCTGAAATAGGACCTTTGTTAATATGCTGTACATTGTAAATACAACAATAGCTCGTTAGTATACGTCTGATGATTATATGTTTACGGTGGAAACATACAAACCTACAAATTAGTAAAGATTGTATAGATATCAAGATCCTATCATCATCTGTGCTGGTCAATCTAAAGTTATTGTATAAAAATCTATGTAAAACAAATCTGAAAATGAAGTAGCCAAAGTGGTGTGAATATAGTACGCATTATTCAACTTGATGAAGTATGGGATACAAAAAAATTTAAGTAAATTTACATAGGGCACTTCTATATATTGTGATTGATTGATTGAATTATTGCTTTACGTCGCAGCGGGAATATCTCACCCATAGGCGACCTATATATTGTGAAATGATATGTAAATGGCCAGATTTCTTCATGCACTTGATATTTAGCAAGCAAGTTTTCTTAAAGCAATATTTCCTTATGTAAAATTAATTTGATATACATGTACTCACGCTTCACAAGCTTAACAGGATTTGCATGGACTGTTGTCCAAAGTTAATAACCTTTGAAAAATCTGCGAAATGTTTTACACTTCACCAATCATGATAATTATTGGCAAATACAAATCTAATCAACTATGAATTATATCAAGATTTCATAAATCAATTTGTGAAAACCCGAGACCTGATCGCCTCATTCCTATTATATACCTCACACTATGTCAGTGTCCTGGTCCAGGCCCTATCTATAGCACTCCACACAATAGATAGTCCCCTGCTCTATGGGTATAGAATGTACATTGCCCATATTTGTTTACAATAATCTATTGACGGACAGACGTTCACTGTCATGTATAGAGGATTAGTAGCATGCTGAGAGGACATGAAAGAAAGGGTCTTTGTGTTGTTCTTATTGTCTGATTGTGTGTCCAGATGTCGTAGTTTAATTTTAGGGCAATGGCATTTTGCTCGATTGCTTCCCATCACGTTAAGTACAGTAGAAAGACGAACTCATTATTAAGTTCCGAGTATATCTGTGGCGATACCATCCAGGGGGACAGTGGATACCGTCGCGCATTAGTAGCTGCCGGTGCAGAGTAATTAGATCGTCAGACTACTGCCACGCGAGTTGCGGCAAGCAGAAAACTGTTTACCGCTGCTCGTCTAGGTGATAACACGCCCCTCCCAACACTTCCTCCCCACCCAACACGCCCCTCCCAACACCCCCACCCTACTCGATGAGATAATGTCATGATGTCAGCACGGCAAAAACCCTCCTCCCTCTATCCACCCCCTCCCTCCACACAGCCCCACCCATCCCACATGTGTGTAGTGAGGGGGGGGGGCGTGCTCAGTGTGACAACGGCATTAGCTACAAGGATCACTGGTTAAATATTTGTCATCGAATACAGAGAAGATTCGAGAGCTGGTACATATGACATGATAAAAGCTGTTGCTGTGGTTACAAACACAACAACCAGGGCTGGATGGCGACAGACAATGGACGGAATGGAAGCAAAACACCACCCTAGGGCATAGGATGGCAAACTGTCTACTGATAACAGTGTACAAAGGTTGTCCGCAGAAACTAGCTTCATTTTCCAAAACATTGAAACAAAACAGGATGAAACCACGACGATTACAAGATTTAGCTTTTTTCAAGTACAGATAGCTAGTCGCATTTTGAAACAATTTTCGTGTTGGCTGCATCAGATTGAATACACTGTGAAATCAATCATTTCGACAAGCTGCACATTACATATACCAAAGTGATTGTGATAATACAGGAATGAAAACCACAAAATATATGACAAAATACACACTTTACAGTCATGTTGTCATAACAAAACTTATAGATATGGTGGGAGGATAGTTCATGTGGTACCATGTCAGACTACAAACACAAAGGTTTCAATGAATCCCATCCAGTCGTCTTCGCAACAATGGCCTGTTTGAATTGGAATCTAGACACACTTTCACGATTATTTAACTCATATCAGTCTTTAATAGTGAATGGTAGGAGGAAACCTGAAAGCCTTGTAGCAGCAAGGACCACTGGGGACTGCCAAACCAAGGGGGATAACTGCATTGCATAAAATACAGACAGAGCATCCTGTGTTAGAAACAAAGAAATTAATCAGGGGGGAGAATTGTGGTCAAATCTGTAAATTTGCAGGGTTTCCACTCATACCTTAACCATTGCAGATTTTCATTTGACCCCCATGACCTCCATCCAATTTGAACACTGCTGTATCATGGTCGTGTGGAAAAGCCAACGTTCGTGAACAACAATGTTGGGCCCGCCAAGATGAGATCTAAACCTAGAACATCTAGCTCCAGTTCAACGTTCTGGTTTCTGGATTGAGTTTAAACTTGGATACAAAGTTTGGCGATTGTCTGTACCACTGGGCTACCTCAAGCCCCTCTCTGTAATCTGGGACCAATTTCACATTCTAGAAATATAAACTTATCGGCGACTTTATCAGCATCAGCCACAGCTCGTGGGTATTACGGTAACATGTAGAAGTCCAGGGTATCCTTTCACGAAGCTCTCTTATGTACTAAAAGACTGGTAGTGCTCTCTTTGCCGATGGCTAGTACACTGCTAAGAGTCTCTTAGTGTGCTACCTGTCTTTTAGTGGATAAGAGAGCTTTGTGAAAGGATACCCTGGTTCTTTTTCCCCACCATAGATAGACAGCCTCGATGTGTATTCAATGCATTGAGTGTTTGTCTCGCCCGTCATCATGATCAATCAGGGGAATCGCAAACAGTCTCGACTCAAGTAAAACAGTGAAGCATAAACATCATCAATATTCAATACATGACACCTTGTCCATTGAGTCTCATTGAAAACTAAGGATTCAGCATAAATATATCTATAGCCTACAGGGCTTGACTTCATCAATAAGTATACAAATGGAGATTGTCGCTGATGTAGTGACTGAGTATCAAGGACATTGTAAATGTTGTACTTTCTTTATCACAATAACTAATAGAATTGCTATAGAACTATGGATTTATCAATTTATAAGCCTCACCTTCCATAAATAGTGTTAAATTGCATTGATAGAAGCATTTAAGTAAATATTCAATACTGGCGTTTTATAGGTTACAAAATTTTCAATGAATAGGGAATAACATAATTGGAATAGCCCTAATAGATTAGAGAGATTGTATGTGTTATGTCATCCTTGCACCCCAGGGATACTTATTCTGCTTCTAAAGGACTCGCCATGCCATACACTCTGGCACACATCTAGCAGGAAACTTGGGCAAACAGCTTGAACTAATGAAATAATTTTCCTGATGAAATCGTATTAAAAATCTATCCAATGAAATAGATATAATCATTGTTCTTTTTATAGCTCCAATATGGAGTGCAAGTCTCAGCTGATGTTATTTCCGGCGACAGGTGAAAGAAGTATGGCTCGTGACGTTTCTTTTTGTGGATTTTTGCACTTTTAGATTTTTGACCAGTTTATCTCACCAGATATTAAATGAATCTCGGGCTATCTCGTGTCTACTTACACTCCCTACAGACTGCACAAGTTTCTCTCTAGACGTGTGCCAGGGTGAACGGCATGGAGAGTTCTAAGCGGAATAAGTACCCTTGCGGTGTGAGGATGGTGTTATGTGTGCCTACATTATATACATATTGCAGTATCAAGCCTCAAACAACCATTAAAAAAAAATTATTTTAAAACCTGCCAAAGCCTTTGATCATAACAAAAAAAGTGCCAAACTCTGAACTGGCAGACACTTTATCCTACAGATAGAGAAACACAATCCAAGCATCATACACTGTCAAAGTTCCCGTCTATCCTCCATGACATCAATTATCTACAGAAATTGCAACGAGTTGGGATGAACCTAAGTGGTGGAGTGGATAAAAAAAACGGTGATTGTCGTCCATTGATCGCCTCTGGTATCCTCCACATCAATCAACGACAAATACGACCCAATTCAAGATTTGTGTTGCTATGGTTATGCGTACAAACACACCCAAACAAACGGAATCAATCTTCATGTCCTTCAAGACATTGTTAGACAGGTGCAGTTTGACCCAGATGTGAGAATTCAACCAGGTAAATCAATTCTCTAATCACCTTAATTTGACAACAGGTATATTCTTCATGGATTTACATTTAACTAAACATACAAAATATATTATCCATGGATCAAAATTTATTTTAAACATTTCTATAATAAACTCATTCTCCTCGTGTTTATATGTAACTTTGAGTTTCACTGTACAAACAGGTGCCAATATCACTGGTAACGGAAGTTTCAGGGAATCAATAGTGTCTGTGTTGGACTAAAATGGCATGAAATCTTGCCAATGAACCTTCAAAATATTGAGCTAAATTCAGGATCCAAGTCACTTACAACTTTGAAGAGGTTGTTAAAGAGGTTGTTACAGAGGTTCCAGGGTCATAGAGGGTACAAACATTGACTGGCCTATTGCAGGTTTAAGGCAAGAAATAATAATGACACTTGACTATCACAGGACTGAATAAACCTAGAAATATAGTGACACTTGGCCTTTCCATCATCCAACAAACTTGTGTGGAATTTGTCTCAATAACAATCAAGTACATTAACTGGAAATTACCCTGTTTGCACATACTTCAAAACAGGAAATAGTTGTAACAAATCATTTGAAAGTACATCAACAACAAATAAAAGTAATAAAATGTATTTGTACAGTCAAGAATAAATGTGTCCATTCTCTTCTATCGATTTCCAATACCACATCAGCTTATGTGTTCTCACAACTTTGCAAAATAATTAACTCTTTAAAAATACAATCATGTAAAAACAAAATATAATAATAATCAACTGTTTGAAAACGCGATCATATAAAAACAATAATTAATTCTTAAAAACAACACCATGCAAACTAATGATCTCTTGATAGGACAATCAATATCCTAGCTACGATTCAGATCAGTTATGGGATCAGTCATCAGTTGATGACCCAACATGCTTCAGGCACCCAGCTGTGCGCGAGTGTCAATATTACAACCCGATACCAAACATAACTATTCCGCCAAGTGTCAACATCACAACCCTATACCAAACAGACCGATACCATGGTCTTCAGCCCACTTCAAATATTGTGGCATGGCCTCCAAGTAGAAATAATTGGACAGGCAATCCCTCGAAAGCATCAAAAGATTGAAAGGATCTATCAAGATCAACTAAGGTTATTGAGAAGAAAAATAAACAAACTTCAAATCTTTAAAGTACATATTGAATCAATAACTTTGTTACGATTTCAAAACGATATTTATTTCATAGCATACAATTATACTGAGTCACACTGGGTATTTATCACCTTCGATAATCCCAATGTTGTTCCTTTATTTAAATACAATACTTCCAAATGTCTGTAAATAAGACCGAATTATTGCCCAGGGCATAAACAAGATCAGTAGAATGTCCGACAGATACAACAGCTGTCAAGTTATATTATGTTACGTCTTTCGAAATGAACCCAAATAAATTCTGCATGTACTGAAGAGTTGTTTTCTTTCAGACAGTAATGCAGAAAGGAATATCAAGTACAATTGGTGAGATCATTCCCAGTAGATACTGGTCAAAATGTTTTCCTTGACACTTTTAGAGATGTGTAGAAAAAAATATGGAAATGCACTGATATTTATTTATGTCACTATTGAAAAATTACTACAGTAGTAAACCGAGTGATTTATTGTTGTATGTTAAACATGTCTAAAGCTTTATTTAAAAATGCAGCAACTGAAATTAAATAAATATTGTAAATCATAAAATGTTATTGTCATTTAACTTTAACAAAGGATGGATTATCGACATATTAGCATCATAAAATGTTAACGAGCTCATCCATATTCAGAAAATAATTTTAGAGGTTTCTTTATGCAAGTTTATCTAAAGTTTTCATTGTGTATCCCTTTTGGTAAAAAAAAGTATCAACTGATGTTATTATACAAGGAAAATACCTACACACATACATCTATGAAATTCTCTTTAAAAAAATATTAGCGGAAAAAGAATTAACGTCTAAGAGCAACTCATTAAGTTTTATGCTCGCTAACGTTTTATGATTTACAGTAACAAATAATTAACGTTAAAACATGAAATATAGAGCTAGAGAAATGTATATATAAATATACGGACATATATACCGTAATTACTCTATTAATTCAAACCCTCTAATTATTCGAAAATATAAATTATTTTGCCAAAAAATTTATTTTCAGTCCCTAATTATACGAAAATGACCCTTTTTGAGAAATCGTAATTTTCTAATTATTCGAACAGTCATTTAAAAAAAAAAACTTTTTTCTTTTAAAGAAATCATTTATTTAGTTACCATTTCGAACCTTTATTTATTTTGTACTTTTTTTTTGTGTCTCTAATTATTCGAACACAGACCATTTTCAATTTTCATATTTTCCTAATAATTCGAACAGCTAAAATTTTAATTATTTTTACCTGTTCGAATTAATAGAGTAATTACGGTAAGTTCTTTAATAGCATGAAGAGATTGAAGATTAAAATTATTTGGTATATTCATAGTCCTAATATTTGTGTGTTCTGAACAAAACTGAAGAACTGGAATTTGCCTTTAAGACAGATAATCCATCAATGGTCTATTATAGCCTGCTTGAACTATGGTATGTGTTTAAGTTAAAATGATAAAGCACGTACCATAACATTAGCACTGCTGTATAATTCGTATCTACCTGTATACCATTATCTCCAAAGCTTTGAATCTCTGTTATTTACATTACATTTTGGAATCCTGCAACAATGATTCTTCCCACTGGTTTGGGTCTAGAGCTGGAATATGTTCATTTATGTTGGCATTAAGAGTAATGATGATCTTTTCAGAACTTTACATTGAAATATTTATCTTTTTACACTTAATAGCAGCCATAATTGGTGAAAAGTTTGATCTATTCCATAGTTTATTATGGATTCCATTTGTTTTTATGCAAATATATATTTGTACTTAACATTTTTTTTTTACATATAATTATACATGTATATGGATGTCCATTCATTCAGGGAACAAAATGTTTCACTTCCTAACTGAAAAGGAAAATAATGAATACAATTGGAAATCAATGTTTC
Source organism: Lepetodrilus pustulosus (assembly GCA_032355345.1). Classification (NCBI taxonomy): domain Eukaryota; kingdom Metazoa; phylum Mollusca; class Gastropoda; order Lepetellida; family Lepetodrilidae; genus Lepetodrilus; species Lepetodrilus pustulosus. The sequence goes on from JAULBP010099296.1 coordinate 10,591, forward strand.
CAAAGGATTCAGAAAATGGATTGCTAGGCACTTCTGGTTTCACTTTTGAGGCATCAACTGAAGTAGACTGTTGGATCTGACTCTAATGCATTCATCTCCACGTCCGGACTTGAAATACTTCCCTTGAGCCCAGTAGACTCTCTGTAGGTAGGAAGACATTCTCAGTATGATGGGAGAGGATTGACATAATTGTATTGCCCAGGCGAACTGGTACGGAGGTGGATTAACCCAAGCCTACTATATATTGATGATGTATAGTGCATGTTGCCAAAGTCTATTGCATTCATGATGTATCGTTTATGTAGCAAGAGCCTACTTCATGACCCACGAGTAGGACTGGTGTATTTTTGTTGTTGTTTGTTTGTATTTTGTTTCCCTTTTAATGCAGACACTTTCATTATTTTTTCATGAGCGGGTGGTAGTGCAGTGTTAGAACGTTTGGCCTTTGGAGCCAAAGGTCCTGAGTTCGCATCAATGTTCGCAGAAGTTACATTTCTGAC
>JAULBP010099307.1:0-11089 GCA_032355345.1 Lepetodrilus pustulosus
GAGAGATAGAGAGAGAGAGAGAGAGAGAGAGAGAGACAGAGAGAGAGAGAGAGAAAGAGGGAGCGTGTAGGTATCAAGTGATGAATAAAAATACATGACTCCTTGGGGATGGTTTACAATTGTTTAATGTTCTGTTATTATTGCTTTGTCTCTAAATAGGATCATACGACTGACTGGGTGACCAATGGCCCGTTGCTGTTTCCACGCCTCTGCTTCCAGCATGGTTTACACCCAGCGAGTGTACAGCAGCAATCCATATAGCACAGATCTGCCATGACCTGATGTAGTGTGGTCGTGCTTGTGTCGTACAGAGAACCATTATATGCCCCAACACCCAGACCCGATACCTCCTTAAAGGCATACTATCACAGATATTTAGGGCCATATTTGATTAGTTCTTAGCTACAAAGTACATTCACTTGACATACATATGATCATGTTTGTACTTCCAAAAACCTTTCTACGGCTGTAAGGTAGGCAAAATTCAATTTCAACAAAGTGTTTGGGAGTTTGCTGTTTATATACCAACCTCAACAATCTTAGTTCTTCGTCCTTCTTAACATTAACGCAAGGGGGCATAACTCTCAAATGGGTACGAAGAAAGAACTACGATTGCTTCATATTATATATCATGAATACATCTAGACAAGATCATTATTAGTCAGGACTAATAATTATTATAAAATATGAAATTTATTATAAACATGTGTTGGGGACTTAGTAAACCAGTAAATAACAACTTTTGGGTTTACAAATCAAACGTAAATAGCCATTATCTAGACCAGGCCAATCAACCGTGATAGTATACCTTTAATCCTCTCCCTGCTGCAGGAAACCGGAGATGCACTAAATAGCAGCATCTGTGCCTAATCCAGCAGGGAGAGGGTTAAACGAATAGACACGCCTACGAAAGAGCATTCGACATCATCTAGGGTGGCTCACGGTGATTTGACCAAACCTGAAAGTCAAGAAAAGGATATGGTGACGTCAGACCACGCCTTGACGCTATTTCTTTACTGCGCATCGGGAATAGACTGTCCTCAGAACTAGATGATGTTGGCAACTACACATGTATACATTGTATAACGCAAGCTACCTTGAAGGAGCATTCAAAGAATCGCTTTTGAAGGAACATTCACAGAATGGTTTCAGGCGATTAGTAAACATGTACTGTATAGGTCTACCGGGAGTATTAATTAAACGACCTGCATACATTTCAGTTGACGAATTTTAACGCTTCTTCGAGCGATACGAAATAAAATTCAAGACTAGTTTAATGTTCTTAAAAATTTTATTGACAAAATGTAGGTATTGTTCTGTACAGTGGGAATTAAAAGCACAACTAATCGCGCACAATCAAAAGTGATTGTACATCAAAAGTATTAACAATCATTCATCCATTCACACATATCTGTGCTACACTGTTTAAATCAAATCATTGAAAATGTACGAAACACGATTCCTTAGAGAAACTTCTATTCACCTTCAGTCAACAATCAAAGTAATTAGGCCTATTCTATATGAATTTTGAGCTATATTATTACTATGTTAAATTATTGCTATGATAATATTGAGAATATACACCAGTGGTTATGTGATATAATGAGATCTGTAAATAATAGTGCACGACATCAGGCCAAGAATTGAACAGTAATCATTGAAGTTTCATAAAGATGTTGTCTTTCAGTAACCCTTGAACTACAGTTTTCTTAAATAACTGTGAAGTTTCATAATACAAGAAGCACCACGTTCAGAGTCTATAACTGGTAAGGTAAGGTGGACAGACGCACAGTGAACTGGTCTCCTGGTTTCTGTCATTGATGATGGTGATCAGAGCTGGAACATAAACAATTCATACCAGGCCCACTAGCTCCCCGGCAGAATGGTAAAGAACATGCGAGACAGCAGTAGATTATGATTGAACATAGCGACACATCCTAGCACATTTCCTAAAACATCAAAGATGAGCAAACACATCACATTCAATTGATAATTTGGTGAAAAGAGGAGCATAAAATTACAATAGCTCTAACCTATCATTATGTTAAAGTACAGTGTCTGAAGTATGTCCCTGTGAATTGTATTTAGCTAGGAGGCTGGTTATAATCAAAGTCAACATTGTATTAGTTCGTAGTTATTCATGACAGAATGATCCATTAGTTTTAAAGGACAAATGGAGTGTAATCTTCCATGGCAAACAAGACCATTGACAATTAATTGCAAGGATGTTACTTTGGTTTTAGGTTTCTATTAAGCAAACAAACCTACAATTTCACTCCATGAATGAGGGAAAATTCATTATAATTTCACTCAATGAATGGTTAAAAACTCGTCATTATGAAAAGCACTTGCTATGGCCAGGATAATATTAGTCCTTCTGGCAAAACAACCTCATCTTTACATAATCCACCTCGGGCAATCTCTGTATTGACATTATCGAAAGAAGCGCCAGTAAAATATAACTTTTGCCAATCAACAAAGCAGCTACAGTTTGTAAGTCACTGATTGGAGCAGAACACATGGTTTATCGTTGATATTATTTGAAATCCATGAAAGGAAATCCTCAAAATATAATAGAATATCTCAAATATCAAAGTAACACAAAAAGAACAAATCATGAAATGTATTGAGACAAAAGGTAGTTATCATTCTACTAATATTATAGAGCATTTGAAAAGATCCTTCAAACATTACTACCAGTAATAACTCCAACCTAATCATGCTAATGCAGGGATGGAAATTACACCTCGCCCAAGGCAAGTGAAAATACTATCAGGCGAGCAATAAATTACAACCACTATCCCGTCAGGCTACCTACCAATCGTAATGCAATCCAAACCATGTTGGGTACAGGAAGGAATTCCGTTGTTAATACATTGTGCTATTTCACATACTTTCCAAATATACTTTTGGTAAATAAACTAAATTGTATTAATGATATCTATACCCCAACAATAAACACTTGAAAAGTAAGGAGGAAATGGCACATGAATACATTGAACAAAAGAGAGGACAAACATCAGTCAGTGGATCAAAAGTTGCCAGATCAGAATATTGTGTAAATGTACATTAAAGTTTCTGTTTGAAGTACTGTAGCGCAAGTCCTTAAAATTTCCAATAACTCGCAAAATGTTGCCACAAGTGATGTATCAAACAAAATACTGAGAAGGATGAAAATGTGAAGACATTGAAACCAGGAGGAACGATCAACTAGTAGTAGTTGTCTCCCTTTAGAAATAATTTAGAATGCACCAGAGATGTCTGTACGATTGTTATTTACAATTCCAAAATGATTCATAAAATTTACCATACAAACTTATTGAAAATTCTACCAATAATTGAAACAACAATATCTAGATTGGCAAAATATTGACACCAATAGCAACAGGTGCATATCACATATTGTCATCTCTACAAATATAAAAGTTAACAGTAGACATAATACTTGTCGTCAGTAAGGCCTTCTATAGGTTCAATATTGTGTCAGTCGTGATTTGATAAGTGACAACAGTGTGCAACAATGTCTGCCCTGTGGAAACTCCCGATAGTGCATACATCAGATGACACACCACACACTCGCACAACAATACACGACACACTCGCACAAAACAATACACCACACTCGCACAACCATACACAAAATAATCGCTCAACATTCTCACATTATCCACTACACACTGGCACAACTACGTGTAACACACTGGCACAACAGTATGCAAAACATCCACAAACATCCGCACAACACACTCAAACAGCAATACACAGCACAATCACACAACAGTACACAACACAGTGGCACAACAATGTGCGTCACACTCACACAACAATGCAGAATGTCTATGCAGTGTCGAGGCATGAATATGAAAAAAATAATCCTCTTATACATAGCACGCTATACAATGTATAAAACCTCTACAGCTGTCCACACCTTATGAAGCCAGTCTGTACAGTGGACACTATCACAGTTAGACTTGTATTAGGTCGCCTGTATGCATAGCATACACAGCTAATATATAGCATAGATATAGCATAGATATAGCATAGATAGCATAGACAGCATACAACTGCGAACATTTAACTATGTATATACCAACAGTACAACTCCCATCATAGAACTATCAATCACAGAAGCTGACCACGTGTAATACAGACTGATTTTAAGTAAAAGGTGCATTCAACATTACTAATTATTATTATTACTAGCACCCACTAATTAGATTATTTCGTCACTGATAACAAATTCTTTGATACTAAAGAGGCTCTTGGAACAAAAGAATTTCAGATAGAGTTATACGGTTTAAGTATCGCACAGAAATAGCCGGAGGTCAGCGATGTTTAATGTCATGGGGGTCACTCTAATTGCCAGTGAATCAATATTTGGGTTACAAACTGAAATACAACTCAAAAGGTAAATGACATAAATAAAAGCATAGGTTTTCCTGTACACTCCCTGTTAACAATACTTGGTTGATTATATCCTAAAGCATGTGTTGATATACAGGTCATAATGAATACAAGCCATTACCAGGACTGAACTCTCCCAGAGCTCAAACAGTCGTAAAACTACAACAGCTTTGTGTTTGCTAGTTTGGAATCAACAACACTTTCAAACAACAAATCTTATCAGCTGTAGTGTGCAGGGTAAACATGTTCATATGGAATTCTAATATTGAAGCATAACGAATCACGATGGTAAACGTTATGTATAAAGGCTGACATTTGTTTTGGTATCGTCTTAAGTACATCCAGCACAAACTTGTCCACTCAGGTCGATGTTCAAGATATCAAATACTACTATATATAGGATAATAATTCTAAACATAAATAACACTTATTGAAAATTGCTTTACCCTACACCGGGAAATATTTGTGAGAGGTTGTTTTCGTGGCATTCAATGGTAACATGTGACCTTGACAGGTTAAACGAGGATTTATGGAAAACTATCTCAAGTTGCAAATAATGAGAGTCTATCTCAGATTGTTTGTCTGTAAGCCAGGTGTAGATATCTAGTTGTGACATGCACAGTTGAGTAAGCCAGGTGTAGATATCTAGTTGTGACATGCACAGTTGAGTCAGAGTACTCTTGTACAACTAAAATAATTGGGATATAGAATAAGAAACCAAACATACATTTTAAATGCATGAACAATGAAATGCCAATAACCGAGACACTGGCAAAGCTTTGCCAATTGCTTTCATGCAGTCATAAATAGGGACATAAAGGAAAAAGATTATTTCAATCAGTATACCCTAATGAAGGTAATAATCTGTAAACACAAAGATCATAGCATCCAGAAGATTTTCAGAATATGATCACAAGCGTGCTGCAAGCGATGGCAAGGTTTCATTTGCACCCTAAATATCAGTATACTTCTAGATATAGTTGTAATTTTTTTTAATAATGAAACCAGACCTCTTTGTGTCTCCAACCTCAATAAATTGGCACCAAAAACATTTCCCGGTATATGGTATTCCACAACAAGCGGGGGCGGATCTAGACTTTCAGGTTGGTGGGGGGCTCAAAGTGTATTTTAAAGGGGGCTCATAATTTCACCATAATACAAAATACATTTATTGAACAAACATTTCCAATTATCTTTTTTGGGGAGGGGTGGGGGAGGGGGGCGCAAGCCATGTGATCCGCCCCTGACAAGGTATACTTTCCAACAGGATACAACATAATGTTGTGCAGGCAGTAGTATCTGATGGTGTACATCTTTCCTATCAACTACTTCAGCCCTTAAAACTGGACTTGCATAGAAGACCTCAACTGGGAGAATGCCAAGCAATGATAGGTCATACAAGAATAGCTAATTGAGCAAAACATTAAAATATAATCTACCTACGTTTTACAATTACTTGCATTGTGTCGAACTTGAGTATATTATTGTAATCAATTTTCATAAGTACATTCTACTTCTGGTGAATATAGCAGCACACCATAAGCATCCAGACATCAAAATTCTCAGAAACACATTGTGAAGTCGTTGGCAATGCATAAAATATTGGTTGGCATGTTTTGATTATAATTGTATGATTAAGACCACCCTAATATAGGTATGCTGTTGGCAGAGATATGCATACAAAAAGCTCAAAGAGATAAAAACGTCTAAAACAATACAGAGTTTTGAGACTTAACATGATTGCAGCAGTTCTTCGTCTGATTACTAACGCTGGTTCATAAAAGAAAACACTATGCAATTTCCATGAGCAATTCTTATCAATATATACATTTCATCATAAATATATTCATGTTATGAAAAAATAATTAGCACAAGATTCAATACCATATTTACTCTCATCCAAGACATGGTTTTCATGTAATATTCGCAGACAACTAATAACTGGTATGGTTACAATAATTCTTCAATCTGGGTTTCCTTTGATGGCGGTTTCTTTCACTTTTCATGTCCAATGTAACCAGATTCTTTCCACTCCAGTATTAATTGTTACCAGGCTTTCTTCCAATGCCTGGTTTCCATGGTTACGAGGAGGTTCCTGCGACGGTGAATGGCGTGACTTGGAACATGAAGCACCTGTTGCAGACGCGCACCGGTTTGATGTGACCAAAGTGAGGCAGAGGAACCGAGTTGGACGAACATCGACCGCAGAAAATCTGTAACAGTGTAGATGCATCATAATACAGAGGTTGGAGGTTTGTACCTATGTATCAGTAACAGAGTAGATGCATCATAATACAGAGGTTGGAGGTTTGTACCTATGTATCAGTAACGTCAAGCTGCGTTCAGGACATCAGAATACGGCGATAACTTTCAAACATTGCTTACCATGGAATAATATTTTCCCTTTTCTTTCAGTTTAAAAACAAAAAAATTAAAAATATTGCTTATTAATTATAATATCTTTTGTCGAAATTGAGAGCATACTTCTTTGACAGGTTATGATTAATGTTCTGAAGGTGTTAATTAAATAGCTTCATTTGTCAGTGCAGTGTATCACAAGACATGCCACGTACCTTCCCACAGTTGCGACAGTGGTGGCGTCGCCGTACGAATGTGAACGGAACCCTGCACGCCATACACAGCGGAGAGAGTGCGTCGGGAATCCAGCGTGGCGGGTCTGAAATCAGTGTCCATTCAGAAAACACTTCAGTAACATGTTACTGTAACTAAGTATTGAAAGTTAATGTACTAGTAACTAAGTATTTAAAGTTAATGTAACCAAGAATTGAAAGTTAATGCCACAGAATGCTGCTCGAGATCAAGTCATAATGTAAAACAGTTGCCTCGTCAAACACGATTCCATGGAGACTTTGATGAAGAATAGGTATATTTGCAGCCGACACTTAAAATATATCCGGGCAAATAACTATGATAGTATACATTGTTTGATAAAACTTCAACTCGTAAAATAAATATGAACTATTTAAGTTGGACCAAATTTAATAAAACAAGTACTTAATTTGATCTTACCTAAATATTAAATATCTCCTTGGTGCATATTAAATCACTGTAATATCTTGACCAAATGAGTGTTATTATTAGAGACATCCACCATGTCTAGTCAGGCAATTTGATCTTGCCTAAATGTTAACTATTTCACTTTTAAGTTTACCTAATTAAATCACTGTAACATCTAATAAGCACACTACAACAGTGTCAGTATAAAAGTAGAGACACCCACCGTGTCTAGTCAGGCCATGATCCTGAGGCTCATTGGACTGCCCCGGACTGTCGGTCCGACTGTCCACATTGGCTCGAACCCTGGTCGGAGAGCTCTCATTGGACGAGCTTGTGCCGTACTCATCGTCATCCTCGTCCATATCGAGGCCGGTTACCACGGTGATGAGTGGCTCTGCGCAGTTCATGTCAAACACAGCGCGCAGGATGTTGCGGAGGTCGCTGGCGAAGTTTGTCTGCAGTTGGTCAGCAACACCTGGACAAAGATATGAGACAGGGCCACGTCAGTAGGAATCCTAACAGTACAGTTTGATCATGTGGCAGGAACAAGTCAGTAGGAATCTTTACGGTACAGTTTGATCATGTGACAGGAACAAGTCAGTAGGAATCTTAACGGTACAGTTTGATCATGTGGCAGGGACAATTCAGGAGGAATTTTAACTGCACAGTTTGATTATTCAAGAGATGAGTACTAGTCAGTATTGTTTGAATTAGTGCTTTACATCGCAATGGGAATATTTGACCCATATGCAATGAGAGTAGCCTGTAGACTCTTCCTGTATATCTACGTAACATAACAACAAAGACAGTGGCTACAGTAACTTCATCATGGAAAAGAATGAGAAAACATTTTTAGGTTCGAAAAGCAGTTAAGTACCTGTTTCACCCTTCATTATCTGTCCGAGTTATCCTAAACACTACATTAGACTTTCACAGATTATTCAATACATGTAACATTTCTACGAAATATCGTAACCTAAGTGGTCTCAACCACGATACATATACAAGACTGGGTCATGGTCTCATAGATATGAAAATGTCATGAAAGGGTGCAGTGTCCGCCGATAGAGAGTAGATCTGGTCGTACCCGAGATGCAGACAAACAGTCGGTGGATCATATCGCTGCTGCTGCGGAATCGTGATCGGGCCTCATTCCGCGATGCCAGTTCCGCAGCCTGTATCGCCAGGGCAATCTCCTCATCGTCATGACATTCAGAGTTGTACGAGCTCGTCTCGCTGCTGGCACAACTGAAGATGAAATAGCTTGGATTGCATACTTCACAGGGAGTTGAGAAGGAAATTGAGGGTGCATTGATCAATGTGTTTTGAGCAAGTACTTCGAGCATAGTAGTCTAAGCACAATATATGTATACACATTATTATTTTAGTCTGTACAAATATGGGTGGAGGCTACCAATAACTCATTATCTTAACTTAATATTAAAATGATATGAATGTAGACTACAAAACAGTGTACAAACATGGTAGCTGCCCATAAGTAGTTAGTTTATCGTATTTCACAGCTGAGACATGACAATCTCTGTACCTCTCCTTCTCCCAGTCTCCATCGCCATGGACACCAGAGCCGCCACTCCTACAGCTGGAGCAGCTGGAACTGAGACTCTCGGGATACGGCAGGCGGCGAAAGTTTGGCATCGGAAGGGAGTCGGAGCTTGGAGTTGTCTGCCCCTGGGAAGGTCCCACCCTTCTGTGGATCTTCCTATTGGTTTTGCCATTTGAGCTCTTACGGTGCGACCGCTTACTCTTCTTTGGTTTTCTTGACCCTGCAGCTTGTGGAGATGTGGTTGAGCATGATGTGGAGTCCCTGGCCGGGGAGGTGTGTGTGCTGGTGCCATCACTACTGTCTACTATCACAGGCGTGGGTGGATGGTCCCGGGAGATAACAGTGGTAGATACAGTCAATATTGCACTATCCGCAACCCCTTCAGGGTCAAGGTCATCACAGACAGCTTCGGTTTGATTCAGCAAATCACAGTCAGATCCGGTTTCCCTGGAGGATGTGATGGGTTTGGAAGACGATGATGATTGGGTAGGTGAAGTCATTGGACTATCGTTAGAACTCGCTGACAAAGTGGATCCGGTGGAATTAGTGATGTTAGAGCTCACGATGTCCGTCACAATATCGGCACACATCGTCCTAATGCTCTGCGACACATCGGCCAATTCACTGTCTTCCATCCCGCATACATCAGTCCCCATAGCATCGACGACGGCGCTGAGGATTGTCCCCTTTCCCGGCACATCAGCACCGAGGGTCTGCTGCGTGGACTCTGACGAGGACACTGTAGTGATGCTGTCAGAGGTGCTCACGTTCTCGCTGTGGAGGCCAGAGTCGTTGCTCTCGCTCTTGTTCAGCATACACTACACGTCACTCGGACTGTCCTCCATGTCCGTGCTTATCTGAGCGGTGACCGTGGCACAGGACGTGGATGTGGACATGCTGCCCACTGGGAAGTCTGTCTGTCCCACGGGGGTCACTGGACTTCCGGACCCCGACGAGTGCACCAGGATGGGCCCCCCCAGCGCGTCCCTGAACCCCCGACTGGACGACGCCTCCATATTCTTTTCGGTGAGCTGCACGAACTCTGTCTGGCTGTAGCCCTCCACGGACTCGATGGTGGTGTGCAGGCTGGCCAGGAACGACGGCTCCTCCGCCGAACACAGCGCCCGCTCCAACGTCACCATCTCCTCGTGGGACAGCGTGTACAGCAGCTCCCTGAAACAGTCAACCCACAGTAAAACATGAGGCAATCTACACTGAAACATAGCAGTCAACCCACCCTGAAACATAAGGCAATCTACACTGAAACATAGCATCCAACCTAGGTGAAACATAGCAGTCAACCCTCTTTGAAACAAGGCAAACCTGCATGAAACATAGCAGTCAACCTTCCTTGCAGCATAGCAGTGAAACCTTTCAGTAACATATGTAGCAACTTTCCCTGAAACAATGCAGTCAACCTTATGTGAGTCAACCCTCTGTGAAACATAGCAATCAACCCTGTCTGAAACAGCATTCAACCTTCCACAATATAGTAATCAACCCTCCCTGACATCTCAATATCAGCTAACTTAACTAGGGGTGTGCATGCTGAATAATTTCTTTAATATATTATTAATATCAATCTAGCATTGTCCAATCACAAAGTAAATGCCAGTGTGAAATTGAGAATGACAGATACTAGATAAACTGTTGTGGACACTAACCGTATTTTAAAGAGCAGTGTCTGGAATGGGCGGAACATGTCAGACATATTCCAGGGATTGTTGTCCGGGTTTAGCGGTCCCTCTCGGAAGACAACCAACCCACTGAAATATAAATATGCTCATTGATGGTGATGGAAGACACATAAATTTGTAGTTCAGGTTGATCTTAAAATGTACAGTTAGTGGTATTCAGCTTCCAGATGATTGTGTGATGTAATAGTAAGTGAACACTGTGAACGAGAGAGAGTGATTGTGGGGTCGTACTATTACCTGACTATAGCCAATCTGGGTATTGTGAACATAAAGTATATATGAGAGAATGATTGTTGGGTCGTACTTGTTTGGGGTTTTTTTGTAATGGAGTTTAGAGTCACGACTTGTCAGTTATGGGCAGGAGGAAACCCACAACATCCATAGCGCTGAATGTTGTAGTAAACCT
>JAULBP010099318.1:0-11089 GCA_032355345.1 Lepetodrilus pustulosus
CATCACGCTGTCCGCCATGTTTCAGGTGAGTACTTCCCTCACATCACGCTCTCCGCCATGTTTCAGGTGAGTACTTCCCTCACATCACGCTCTCCGCCATGTTTCAGGTATATATGTCTAGACAGTCAAGTCTGGTATATATTCGTCGCAAATGGGTGAAAGATTCCCGCAGCGACGTTAAACTCCATAATCACTCACTCACTGGTAGTATATACATGTATGTCTAGACGTTGGGATATTGAAAGTCACTGACACTGCTACTTGTAAATGGACCTCATTCATTTTGGGAGAAGCACAGATGTGATTGTATTATTATTTATTTTTAAATATCTTTTTTTTGTTCCCTTTCCATAAAATATTTATTGAGATAAATCTACCAAGTACGCGTATCAATGCATTTCATGCCAAACTATAGTCTAACTGTCGTGTTTCAGGCAGATGATGATAAAGTCTCGTATCTGACGAACTGTCTGTCCAAACTTGAGGATTGATTGAACAGCGCACCGGGGAAACTGATGCTGGACTTCTTCTCCCAGAAGAGTTTCATCGGCCTGTTCGTGTCTGGAACATACTTCCAATACCTGCAGGATCTCGTGTCTCAGTTCTCAGAGGACGTGCGGAGAGCAGGTGTGTAGATACTGTCCCTCGATGGCGGTCTGGTCGAGGTCGTGGAGGGAAACCGGTAGTACCGTAATTAATCTTTATTATTCGAACCCTCTAATAACTCGAACACCTAAATTAATTGTCAAAAATTATTTTCTTATCCAAACGTAAAAATACGAACATGACCATATTTTTTAAATCTTAATTTACTAAAAAATATTATATAACGTTTATTTATTTACAATTTCAATTACAACTGAGACTTTAAATTGTTGTCCCTAATTATACGACCACAGATCATTTTCAATTTCCATTTGTTTACTAATAATTCGAACAATTACAAATTTAATTATTTTCTCCTGTTTGAATGAATAGAGTAATTACGGTAGCGTTGTGTTAATGGAAATCCCACAAACCACAGCTAGTACAGTGAATGATAATAGCATGTGTATGTATAAATGTATAAGCTCTCCAATCATCCCTGTATGTAACAGTTCACCATGTAGTAGTAATGGGGACCTCATGACTATGATAGAGTCCATCAACGATGTATTGTGAGGCTCTTGGTAGGGCCGTATGGCATTAGGAACTATTCCCCGAGTCGTATACTGATGACAGTTGTGTGTTGCCGTGGTTACAGGCATCGCGATGGACGGCAACAAGAAGCAGCTGCACATCTCGCTGGCGTATCAGTACCAGCCCGAGCATCACGACACATTGCACAAACTGGCCAAGCAGATCGACCTGATGGCGCCCGCGCGCTGGGACATCCGGCTGTACTCGCGGGATCCTAGTGTCGGCCAGAGTGAGGTCAGTAGTCGTATGGAAGGATGGTGTATAAATGATCCATGTACTCGGACAGTAAGTCTCAATGGGGTATGGCTAAAACGTCCTAGTGCCAATTTTGGACGTTTTTGCTGTTGGACGTTTTGGCGCTTGGAAGGGTAAAACGTCCAAGCGCCAATTTTGGATGTTTTGGTGCTTGGATGTTTTAGCCATAACCCGTCTCAATATATGGGGCAGGATGTAGCGCAGTGGTAAAATGTTGAACTTCGTCGCCAAAGGTACTGAGTTAAAATCCCGCCCCCAGTGGCCTGGCATCAATGTTCGCGGAAGTTACATTTGATAGGCTGCACTGTCTGTAGAATTGCAATACAGATATCATCCTTGGTCTATCAGTACCAGCCAGTGCTCGCAGAATTTCTGCAACATTCATGGTGTTGCTCTGTACTGTGGCGTTCCGCTGTACTGCGTTGTTCCTGTTTTGGCAGGTACGGAAGGTGCTCAAGGCGTACCAGCCGACACTGGCTGACGAGCTGGAGCTGATCGACGGCGACTTCCTGTTCATGGACCCCGACGAGATCGGTCGCAGCAAGGACGGGTGGTATCGCGGGACGTCCTGGCTCAACGGCATCACCGGACTGTTCCCGGGCGTCTTCACTCAGCGCACCGCCGAGACATGGGTGTGGACCCTCCACAGGTGGGCCCTGCATCTGTATACATATACACATCTCCACGGGTGGCCCTGCATCTGTATACTATACATTATAACCAGTGTTCGAAATTACTGCTGGCCCGAACATTTCTTCCAATGCTAAATGTATCCTAAGGGCCAGTAGAAATTCTTGTATTTTTTTGTACACACTTGTTTTTGTATCATTATTCAGGCCAGTATGTTTCCAGTGGTAATTTAGAACAATGATTATAACTCCATTGGTTAGCCCTGCATCTGTATACAATATACACACCTCCACAGGTGGGACCTTCATATGTATACATATCAACATTTACCACCTATGTCACGTGCAGGGAATGAATTACCTCCCCTTCCTCTGTGCAGATCACATCCACTCCGCCCTCTACAGGACACCGGACAGCCGACTGTGACCACGCCCACCACCAACGGGTCAGCGGAGGGTGACTACGACAATCTGTGGCAGGAGGAAAACCTGTACGCCAAGGTGTGGTCAGTGTGGGTGTTTGGTCAGTGGGGTGTGGTCAGTGGAGTTGGGTGTGGTCAGTGTGGGGTGTGGTCAGTGTCAGTGGGGTGGGGTGTGGCCAGGCCGTGACTAACGAGTGGTCAAGGTACTACCAGTGGGGTTGCTTCTGTCACTCTTTTGAAGCTTGTTTCATTATTTTAGGACAAATCTTTTCCCATCTGGTATACCCTTAGATCTGTGCTGCTTGTACACTGTAGTGACGCTGTGTTTGCAGGTGATCAAGAAGAAGAAACAGAAGGACGCAGTGACCCGGGGTCAGGAGCCCAGACAGCTGTTCGTGATGAGACACGGCGAGCGATGTGATTTTGTCTTCGGACGTGACTGGTGGGACAAGTGCTTTGATGCCCGCGGTGAGTTCTAACTCCTCTCACTGAGTTCTACCTCCTCTATGTGAGTTCTACCTCCTCTCGGTGAGTTCTACCTCCTCTCAGTGAATTCTACCTCCTCTCAGTGAGTTCTACCTCCTCTCAGTGAGTTCTACCTTCTCTCAGTGAGTCCTGTTCATCAACCATGTCTGGTCAGTGTGTCTAGGTTATATTTCAATGCAGACTACTTCAGATTATTTTAATTCAAGCTACTCTCAAGACTGTTTCTTACCAGTATACTCCTATTTAGACTGTTTCCAGACTATTCAGCTGAGTGTTATTTCCTCTGCTGTATCAGGTAACTACAAGCGCGTGAACCTCAACTTGCCGAAGACGATGCTGCCACGGGCTACACACCTGGAGTACGTCAAAGACTGTCCTCTCACCGAGGTCGGCAAAGTCCAAGCTGCACTCACAGGTACGGAGATATATAATTAACAGAGGAAAGTGAGACAAGTGTTATCATAATTAGCATCATAGTTTACCTTCAAGAGGCGAATATCATATTTGCCTGCATCGTTACCGTCCACATCATAGTTCCCGTCATAGTTACTGTCATAATTTGTCTTCAGGTGAGGCTCTCAACGCTACCAGTGTTACTCTCTGTCACGTGTTTTCGTCGCCGTCACTGCGATGTGTTCAGACAGCGCAAGAAGTTGTGAAGGGTAATTATTGTAATATTTGTCTATATATTACTTGTAGATTTTTTTTATTGTGGCATTTAGTAATATTTTCTGCAGCTGTTAATTAATCGTCAATTTTATTTGTGAGATAACGATTTCCACTGCATATATGACATCTACACTAATAGTTTCTCTCCTATTGATTATAAATCGTTGCAA
This sequence comes from Lepetodrilus pustulosus, assembly GCA_032355345.1. Taxonomy (NCBI): domain Eukaryota; kingdom Metazoa; phylum Mollusca; class Gastropoda; order Lepetellida; family Lepetodrilidae; genus Lepetodrilus; species Lepetodrilus pustulosus. The sequence goes on from JAULBP010099318.1 coordinate 3,811, forward strand.
ATGGGTGAAAGATTCCTGCAGCAATGTTAAATTTCCATAATCACTCGCTCATTGATTACGGTATAATGTATATGGAGTTAAAATGTTGTTTGTTTTGGTGCTGTTTTTGTTGTCTCAAATGGATGAAAGATTCCTGCAGCGACGTTAAACTCCATAATCACTCATTGGTTCTGTTCCATTTTTTGGACAAAAACAAAGATCTAGTAATGACTGCATGTAAGTGCTATGTGTTTTTGTCATCTGTACAAGTGTTTCTATATGTGTGTACTTCGTTTTCAGCGCTGGGCTACCCCTGTAAGATCCGCGTGGAGCCGGTGTTGTTCGAGTGGCTGGGATGGTACACTCCGGACCTGCCAAACTGGATCCCGGTCGCGGACCTGGCCAAACATGGCTACCACGTGGACCCAAGCCACGTTCCATTCCTGGAGGCCAAGAACCTCAACATGGAGGAAAGTATCGAGGATTATTACAATCGGTGTGCCAACTTCGTGAAGTATTCTCTGCGCAAGCATGAACCTGAGGGTATGTATTATAGTGTTGTATTACAGTTGGTGTGGATAAGGGTAGGGATAGTGGGAATCTTTGTAAAGTGTTACATGACGGGCTGATGATGCTAATAGCAACAATGCTAACAGTGATTAGGAATCGTGTTTCAGGGGGCAATGTCCTGATGAATCATGTTTCATGGAATAACGTGCTGATGAATCATGTTTCATGGAATAACGTGCTGATGGATCATGTTTCAGGGGCAATGTGCTGATGGATCATGTTTAAGAGAATACCACGGTCATTGATAATGTTTCAGGGGCAATGTCCTGATGAATCATGTTTCAGGGGCAATGTCCTGATGAATCATGTTTCATGGAATAATGTGCTGATGGATCATGTTTCAGGGGCAATGTCCTGATGAATCATGTTTCAGGGGGCAATGTTCTCATGGGTCATGTTTCAGGGGGCAATGTGCTGATATCGTGTTTCATGGAATAACATGCTGGTGGGTCATGTTTCAGGGGGCAACGTGCTGATGGTGGGCCACGCAGGTTCTCTGGACGCGTGCACGCTGCAGCTGATGGGGAAGAGTATGCGCAAGACGTCAGAGTTCCAGCAGCTGTTGACGGGCGTCCCGTACTGCTCGGTGGCCATGTGTGAGGAGAACGCCACCAGCAGATCGTGGGAGTTGAAGGAGCCGGTCATCCCTCCGCTGTGTCACGGCACTAACAAACTCTACTCCTGGAAGCTCTTCCTATGAGGTGGTGAACCTAGGACCTGCACGCGTGGAACACCTGTACAATCTGTGTGTGTGGATGCTATCTGTGTGCGTGGATGCTATCTGTGTGCGTGGATGATATCTGTGTGCGTGGAAGCTGTATGAAGGTCATTGACGTGGGGCCATGTTCCCAAAGCTATCGTACATTTGACGACACGTTAAGCTGATCATGGATAAGGATTTGATGATCCCGAGAGAGATAAAATTTGATTCACGAAAAGGTTGAACGATGCCGTAACGTATTCGACAGCTTTGAGAACATAGCCCCTGAACGGTTGGTTGAATGCTGGGTGCACACGCCTAGAACTCCGAGCGTGGAAGTTGTTCTTCTGAGAAATTAGCCTACGTCTACTTCCCCACATTCCTCGTACCAGTTGAGATATTAGTGATAACACGTCAGTTGAGATATTAGTGATAACACGTCAGTTGAGATTGTAGTGATAACACGTCAGTTGAGATTGTAGTGATAACATGTCAGTTCAGATCTTAGCGACAACACAACAGTTGAGATCTTAGCGACAACACGTCAGTTGAGATCGTAGTGATAACACTGCAGTGAAGATCTGTGCTGGCGACACCAGGACTAATGGTAACACATGCATCGGGACATGTCCTCAACGACCTGATGGTACCACATACATTGGGACATGTCCTCAACAACCTGTGATAGTGTTCGTTGTCAGTTTGTACAACGTCTTTGTTATTGGGTATATTCCGCGATTTCCTTCGTATCAAATGGCGACCAATGGTTACAATCAAAGTTGAGACTTACAGAACGTGACCTCAACGTGAGAACGTATCGAGTATTACTTGTACAGAACGTGACCTCAACGTGAGAACGTATCGAGTATTACTTGTACAGGGAGCAGCTGCATGTTAGCATTTCGTTTTCAAACAGAAGGGAAATATTTCACCGCAGTTTTACAAAATACTGATTTTTATGGAGAATAATTGTGGAAGAGTGTAGATCATTTTAGAATTAGATTATTTTGTTGAAGTTTTACAAATATTTTTGTTTAGAATTAAGAGTATTTAATTTTAGGAAATATTTTGTGGTCATTGTTACGATGCAGTCAGTAACCATGGTAACTGGAGACCAGTGCTTTCCATCTTCATTCTCCTTTCGTTTATTATTCTTCGTACAGTGTCCCCTCGATATAACACTAAATTTGTTATATCAAGGGGACACTGTATGTATGTATGTATGTAATGTAAGAGTTGCTAGATTCCTGCTTGTCTGACCGACCCCTAACATTGACTTGGTACCATAATTACCCTAATAATTCGAGCCTTCTAGTAGTTCGAACACCTAAATTGTCACTTTAACGCCTGGCATACTAGTGTTCACATCCTCAATGCAGCGATGGAAACTTACCATTAAAACTTACTAGGCTGAACAGCGATACAAATAACAAATCATCAAATGTTTACAAAAAACATGAATTTCCACTAGCCCTTAGGATACCTTTAACATTGGGAGAAATGGCCAGGGCTAGCGGGTGAGCGTTAATTTCCATCCCTGTCAATGTGGAGTAATGTGTTCATGTTGCAGCCCGAATGTGTTCCATTTGATGATCATGTGTTCAAAATGTCCAAGCTTGGGCTCATGTGTTTATTCTTTGGTTCATGTGTTTATGCTTAGGTTCATGCATTCAAGCTTGGATTCATGAGTTCAGACTTGGATTCATGAGTTCAGACTTGGGTTCATGTGTTTATTCTTTGGTTCATGTGTTTATCCTTAGGTTCATACATTCAAGCTTGGATTCATGAGTTCAGACTTGGGTTCATGTGTTCAGGCTTGGTTTCACATGTTCAAGATTGGGTTTGTGAATTCAAGCTTGGATTCATCGGTTTATACTTGGGTTCAAACTTGAGTTCATGTGTTTGGAGCTGGAGTTCATATTGCCAAATTTGGGTTCATTTGTTCAAGATTGTGTTCATCGTGTTTACACAAATGTACTTTGTATCATTCCAGTTCTAGTACCGCATGGATTCAGATAATGGAAGACTATTGCTATTTTACTTTGCTGCCAAAATATGTTCTTAGACCAAAGGAAACCTATTGTTATCTGGAGACTTTCTGTTGCCTATTGCTTAATATTATGTTGTTCCTCTCTTAGATTTTTTGTTCGATCAACTAATCTTTTTGTACAATAGTGTAATGTTTTCTTGTTACACGAGGCATTTAGTCTCATTTTGATGTAATTTTATGATACTGTTATTTATTTGTCTACTAATTGTTATATGTTTTCAGTGTCACAATATTGAAGAGGAAAGGTGCATCCATTGGGTACTAAGGGGCTAACTTAGAGCGTGTATTATTGGAGCTATAGAGGGCTGTTTGTTTTGGTACTGGCTGACCTGATCCGGCAAGCCGCTTGGCCCTGTTGACCCGAAAAACACGGTCGATTTACCCAATTTCTTACCCATGATTCCACGTTCTGAGCCGACAGCACCTGCCCGCTGTGGTATAGCTTATATTCCAAATATTGGGCGAATTGAGTGCGTTGTTTCGGTCAACGGGGGCAAGCGGCTTGCCGGATCAGGCCAGCCGGTACCAAAACGAACAGCCCTCTATAGCTCCAATAATACGCGCTCGAAGTCAGCCAATATCTCTACGAGGGTCGCATCTCCCGTACGTTAACATAGGCATAAATGGTACGAATCTCGTAAGGCTACGGGTCGTTTCTGTGGAACGGTAGCAAGCAATTGTCTTTGATCACCAATGACCCAGTTACTACAAACAATCAATGTTAATACCGGTAGGTTTTCAAACTGTAAAATTGTAATACATTGACAACAAACACAAGCGGAGCTCACCCTTAGAATGGAAAAGACATGGCATATATTTCACTAGAACTAGTGTCCCGTTCAACAGAACGATCGTAATGTTATTAGTCGTGGCACCGATATATAGTAACTACGACCATCGTTAAGTTATTGTTGTGCTGTGGGACATGGAAATGGCTCTTTAACTCCAATGAACATAAACTGAACCTGAGCAGGGTGAAATATGGCATGGCGGGGAAATAGTCCAAATACCTCTATGCTGCACAGACGAGTAGACTACATCTGTTGACATTAGAATAGTACAAATGCACAATAAAGACGTTCTTCATATGTAAATAATCTGCAATGGTACCACTAAGTCATGTCAGTGTATACGTCTTTAAATTTCTCGTGCATGTGCAGTTACACAACATCAGACAATATGAATCCAAATCCGCCACATGAACATATAAATATTATTGTTCTTGTTTCTTGTTCCTTTGTAGATTTCAATGATACACCATGCTGATGTCGGCGTTTCCTTGGGAGTTCATATTCGGGAACTTCCATAGTATTGAAACCGTGAGTTCCCGCCATGTCGCGCCAACAATCAGAGAACCTTACATCCACACCGGATATCGTCTGCCTGACCAACCCTGGTCGTACTACTGGAAGAGCTTGTTCCAACTCCACAACGAGACCGCCAACGTCTGGCTCCACATCCTGTCGATAATAGTCGTGCTGGCAAACATGTGGGAATACTTCTGCACGTACGACATGCTCCACGACAAACACGCGTGGTCTCTGATAGGACTGTCTTTAGGAAATCTGTTTGGGACCGTGTTCAGTTGCATTTCCCATTACTTCCATTCCAAGTCCATTTGGTGGCACTACGTTCTGTCCATGTTGGAATACAGCGGCATAACTCTGTACACCTTCGGAAATGGAATAGGCTGCATGTATATCTGCTCCGATAAGGAAATGTACAAGACCATGGAGCCGTTCTTCCTTCCGCTCAACGTCTTCCTCAGCGTGTCCACGTTCTCTACGTGCTGCGGCGCCAAACTACATTCTGGGTCCCGTGGGAGAAGAACGGTCCTCGTATGTTCCCTACTGACCCACGCATTGATCATAACAGTCCCGGTCCTCGCACGACACTCAGACTGTATCTCTATGGCAGACTGTTCCAGGACAGCCTTAATGCAGCTCCTGTCCTACTTCGCTGTGCCTACTTTGTCGACCATCATTTTTGTGAACCATTTCCCAGAGAGGTTGTTTCCCGGCAAGTTTGACTTTGTAGGTCATGGGCAGTCTTTTTTTTACTTCGTGAGTCTCTTGTCGATTTACAATCAGTTGGAGGAGGTTAAACGGGAAATTGCAGAAGGAGCCGCAGCGCACACGGAACCCAGTCTTGTAAATATTCTAGGCGCATACGTCGTTCTTATATCAGCTGAGTTATTGACTCTGGCTTACCTCAGTAAGGATATCACCAAAAAAGTAGCGAGAGATACGATAATTTGGAATGCTTTACAGTCTAGAGTTAACGACTAAAGTCCGATGTTTTAGTTTCTTGGAGCCATTTGCAATTAGCATATGTTACCCAAAAAAGGAGCATCTGTTGTATATTTGTCTTACTATGTCAATATTGTCAAATAAATCGCGATTAGCTTTAATATAAGCAAAAAATGTATCCTTTGTAGATTAATTACTAGTATCGCCTGTAATTTTGTAACTGAATTATAATTATCTAGATGCCTAAATATGCATATAGTATATTTTATTTCTACAACGATAAATATATATTATTTTAACCAAAATATATATTGCAATTAGTAGAATCTATTAATATTAGTGTACACTGCTAGTTATTAAAGTACAAATCGTGTTTTGTTTTCTATCGGAAGAAAACTAAAACAACCCGGATGTTATCCCATTCCCTACCATCAAGCTTATTAAAAATAAAATCCCGGTTTTTTACTTTAATTATTTGTAAAGATAATTTCGAAAGTGAAGGCAGATAGTATATGGAACTCGTTAGTTTCGGATCTGATTTTAATTGGATAGGATGTGTCACGTGATTAGAGATTCGTTCTCACCACAGGCTTGCATACATCTTTTCAGCCCACTCGGCTAACCTACGGGACTGGCTCACAGTCCTCTCGGCAATCTCACGGTCGCTGCCATATTAGAACTAGAGCTGTCACGTGCTCGATTATTATTAATATTTCCAATAACTGTTTTAATTAGTGCATGTCTTGATTAGATAATGGTATATACTTTATTAAACTATATATCTGCAGTCTTGTTGCATTGCCAAACAATCGGGAAGTAGTTGAAACATAATTAATATAAATTACCATGGTAGTTGCAATCCTAAGACAATCATTTTGAACTTAATTCATAACTGTAATTTATCACCCTCAAATAATAAAATGCCATTGTTTACTAAAATGTGTGGGGAAAAAAGCCCTGCGCATTGCGATGAGTGATGAGGCTATCCCGGAATCTGCGTAAAATTACTACTCCAGCGAGTGCTTACTGAAGCAAAGTGGAAGTAGTCCCGCAGTGAGCCGATTGCTTTTCAGCCAATACATCCTGGAACTTGACCAGAAGTTCAGAACTCAAACACGCTACTGTGCTGACGCGAAACATTTGTTCTACATGTTCCTTTTGTTTATTCTTACAATGTTTCTCTTTTTCTTTTTAATTTATTTCTTGTTCTGTAGTATTTTTCTTTCCGTTCCGTCCCGTTCTGTTCCGTATTGTGTCGTTTTGGGTCAGTTAAATTCCTCACAGTGGGGTTCATTGAAGCCTGTTTGTGAACGTAACTGCTGATATTGCATTCTACCTGCAAGCACCGGCTGGTACTGACGAACTAAGGGAGACAACTGCAGCTCAACAGTATGTATACAGACATCTGCCATGACCACGACAGCTTCAAAAAGACAAACATCCACAGGTCATGTTCGAACGCATTTGCCTTCCAACTTATGAGGTCCGCCTTGATGCAACGAAAAATGTAACAAAATATTTTGTTACATTTTTCGTACATCATTTTTTTTGTTAAATGTTTCGTACGTGATGTACGAAAAATGTAACAAACATATTTTTGTTACATTTTTCGTCAGCAGTTGCAACGAAAAATGTAACAAAACATCATACTTAGTTTTATTTCGAACTTAGTACAAAAAAATGTGTATACTATATTACCGTACATTTATTCATGTTGTACCGGAAATGTAA
>JAULBP010099329.1:0-11083 GCA_032355345.1 Lepetodrilus pustulosus
CATATAAGCTCTTCTTGTCGAACACAAGCATAAGCTTAATTTAGCAGCAATAAATCTAGGGGTTATCTCCCATTGCAGTCAGCAAGGAGTTATCTCCCCTTCACCAAATGTTCACACCTAAGTTCGCATATATATATATATATACATATACACACACAGCGCTCCCTCGATATAACGCCATTCAATGCACTGCAATGAACAAATCTTTTAGAATGTTCTTTGAATTTTAATGAAATAATGGAATTTAAGTATAACCCTATGATTTATCCCAATCCGCGGTGCATTGAAGGACCCCATATATCAACAGAACACTGGTGCGTGTATATATAATTTTGTGAATACAAAAGATACACGATGCAGAACTACAAAATACAAAACCAAAGCTAGAGCAAACAAAAAATATAATATATAGATATATATGTGTGTCATACAGATATAATTGTTAGTATAAGCACTCCACAGACAACATCATGCAGGCTGAATCAAGATGTGTATATGAAAGTCATGCACAGAGAATAATATGTATATAAGTATATATAAATATATATGTGGGTGGCTATATGGTGTTGCTTGCCCATTGAAGTCTTGTTCGGGTGCCAGTCGGTGGTTCTTGTTTTGTCCATAGAGATTCTTCTGTATGCTGTCAGCACCACTTCTTTTCCATTCCACATCTTCATGTCTCTCGTTCTATTAACCTGTCTTGGTTTGAAAGACATACACAAAGTCTACATGATTTCTATTATGTTGAGACTTAACCCTAGAGGCACTGTCCTCCGTCTATGTGTTGCTGGTCTGTAGGTATGGTCTCTTGTATTGCAGACATCCTGGGATTTAATGGCTGACAGTGGACAGGTGTGTTGTGTTCCACCATCGGCTATACATGCAATCAACTCAAACTGGACAGGCTACTCTCATTTCACAATTAAGACCAGGTATCGACTTTTTAACAAAAACAAAATAGTAAATAATCGTTGAACAAGATTCTTTCAAAAATTTCTTTATCCAAATTTCTATTTTTACTCTGCGAGTGTCTATCAAATGTTGTATGTGGATGTAACAAATTTTGAAACAGCAATCCAATTATCAAATACCGGTAAATTAAAGTATATGCATTATAGCAATGTAGTTATTTAATCTGTCACGACTTCCAATGTGCATATATTGTGTATGCTTCTTGTCATAATGTTAAATAGATACATTCTATAAACCAATTCTATAAACTTTAATGCGTTTCCGTAGCAATGGACATGATGGTTGTGTTGGTGGAGGGACCAGTGCTCCTGCTAGGCTCATCCAATGACTTGTAAGCATTCAAACTACTCTATAACTACCAGGATAGTGCCTCAAACATATTGTCAACTGGGAGTACCGGATAGGTGTCGAAGAACAAACACGAACGTGATTTCTAGCTCATTTATTCTCTGCCCAGTGCAAGGTGAACCACCAGATGTGTGTACGCACACAGTAGTGGACATTAGAACACTACAAACAGTAGTGGACATTGGAACACTACAAACAGTAGTGGACATTGGAACACTACAAACAGTATGATAGACAAGACAAGGAGTTCACGCTCACACTTGCACTCACTCAAACACACCAACAACACTAGAACATTGATAACAGTCATGGAGGAAACAAGACATCAATGGCAATCAAACAAAGTTAAACAGGAAGTAGCCTGACGGCCATATTAGCTCATGAAAAATGAATATAAAAAGTAAGTATATATGTGTTCCCAATACCATGAATATATAATCTAATTCACTACAGGAGTTTTTTAGGTGTTTTTTGTTTTTTATTTTTCAATAGTCCCACAGAACATAAGCTAAGTCTACATGCTCTCGGTTATATAACCCAACCACCTTAAAGCATTCTCATGTACTACTAGCAAAAAGTCAAACAAAATGTCAAATTAAACACAGCATGATTAATGGATGTGTGTCTCTTCTGGATACAGCTGGAATGTATGCCGTTATTTCCTCCTTGTTTTCTCAGTAACCATGGTAATTACATATATTAGCGGCTCTTCTTGTCCAGGGGCCTGTTGCACTACGCTCTTGTAGGTCAACACTTTCTATTGTGGCAGGAGCCCAGTTACAACTACTGCAGCGCTACAAGAGCATCGTGCAACAGGCCCCATACAAATGCAAAATTATTCTAATTCTGTTTCGTAATATGTTTCGATCATACGATTCAAGGAAAATTACAGAAAACAAAGAGGAGATAACTGTGATTAGTGGTCCCTTACAAATCTTTGGATATTCAGCATATATAAATGTTATGAAAATTTTGAAATGTGGTTGGGAATTGTGCCATACTTTAGAAGTTCATCTTGTCTATAGTGATGATGCCTAAATATACACTTTCAAACTCGATACATTAAGTGTTTGAAGGGTTAATTATACATATGTGGATATACACGCCCTATGAATTTCTAGAAAATACTGCTTTGCCTTAATGCTGATGATGTGATAAAATGAAGTGGACATAGTAAACCAAGTACATCTACTAACATAACATATCAACAGTAGGGGGAAATAACTGATTGCTTAAAGCTTTGCTAAACAAATCAATAGTAAGATGATGAATTAATATCCAAAGATTGTTGGGTGGTTTGGACACAGTTCCACAAGGAAAGCTCCAGTCTGCACACTGATAAAGACGGCTTAGACACGGACATGAGGCTATGTACAAATGCGGTCATATTGATAACTATGAATCTCATGGTATAAAAACATCCAAAATGCTTTTCAGCACAAAAACCTGATGTTATGGGCATGTAAAAAGTGTAAAACTTCACACAGAAATAAACAGAAAAGTCAACTTCAAAACAAAGTTGAAAAATATCAAATTCTAAAAAAAAGATGACAAAATATTATGTTTGAATTGTGAATGCTACCCCATGGTGATATTGGTGGCACTCGCCAGTCAGGAATAGTTGCTAAAATCTTTATGCAATACAATATTTGATACAGCCGATATTATTAACATTGTACAAAGGTCACTTATCACAAATGTCTTCTAAATAACACTATAAAACAACAAGTTATATAATAAGACTGGATTACAAAAGACTTTTGTAGTTACCAGCAAAATTAAGAACAATATATTACCATTACTACGTTGATAACAGTTGATAACCAATCTCTATTTATAAAGTTCAGTACAAGTACTGTAAACACCTGAAATCTGAGTAGCATATAGACAATCATAGCCTCTGTAGACAATCATAGCCTCTCTAGACAACCATGGCCTCTCTATACACTCTTGCTAGTATTGAAGCACATCCTTCAATCCAGATATATAGATTTGTAGAAATAGGGTCTCCAAAATATAGCATTTATCTTTTTAAATGACTAGAAACTTGCCGAAGGTATGCTACCTGTAAAGTGCATACATTTGGACAAGGTAGAATATACTTCTAAAACAAAATGCACATATAAACGGTTTTACTGATGAAGGTAGTTAGATAAATGTAGGTATGATATGTGTGAACATGTTGACATTTGGAGTAGGGGTGGACATTACTAAGGGCTAAACAGCTGGAAGAATGTTGGATAATTTACTTCACTATATTCTGCTAACGTACACAGTACTGCTGTGCTCTGCTGTTTGTCTATGAGCACTAACACTACACCTGTATAGTATGCATGTTTAAAGGAATAGCAAAGTACTGTTAAGTATTAATTTAAGACTATACTTTTGAGCCACTGTATTTTAAATTACAGCCAATTTTACATATAGATATAAATTTATTATTTGCATTGATTTTGAATACTATATATCTCTACTGAAATTTCAAATTAATTTTGAAGTTCTGATGTACTAATACTTATACTAAATGTGTATAGAATTAAAAGTAGTATTTGATATATTATGAGATCACACAAGTTTTCTTTCCACAGGTGAATATACTCGACAACAGGGAACATATATTTTACATCACTTTTTGACATTTCAACTGTATACACCAGATAGAACTTTCATATTGCATATAACAAACTTTTCAAAATACTATATTGAACATTGCATGTTAGTAGTTGTGTTTCTTAAAGTTTGACAAATAACTAGGAAGTGGATATATAACCATCTTGGATGCATAGCAGGTCTTTCATAAGGTAACTAGACACATTTCACATCTATACTTAGTAACATTTCAGTTATGTCTGTACCACATCGACTAACATTTACTAGCAATGAGGTATGGGATTCCTATATATACTTTATAGTACTGGCTTAAACATGTTAAATCTGATCTCTCCTCTCAATAGTCCTATAATAGTATTGGATAAACACAGCACCATCTTTTGTGAAAAAATATCGGATACAAAATTTTTAAAATAAAAAAAAACAATGCTATATATGGTATATTTGTACATTTTTATATTACAGTTTCATACTTTGAAAAATAGTGTCTTTTCTGTACATGTTGCATACTTGAATGTCATTTCAAAATATTACTTCAGCTAGTTCAGAAAATAGTATCCAGTGAACAAAGATCTTATTATATGTAAAACTTTATATGCCTTAAACAACCATACAAAACTTTACATATATTCATTCATTCAATCAATCAATAATAAGTAAATTTACTTAACTTTCAATAAAAGATTAGAACTGAATGTAATACTTTGTAATGAAATTCTTGCATCTTTCGTTTTGAATATGAAATTATATTTTAATATATACGTACAATTCTTAAATAGTAAAACTGATACAAATTACACTGTTAATTATAAGTTATAAAATACCTAAATTAAAATCAAAATAGAATGACAAAATACCATAAATAAACTACTGTAAATTGCTTACAGTTTTGCTTTCAAATAAATAAATAAATAAATATCAATTAGAAATTTGTTCTCCATCCAGCTAAAGTTCACACCTGCCGCAAACAATTACATTTGGTTACGTAACAACAGGTATGCTGATTTCTAAACACTGGCTTTGATTGTGTACGATTCAAGAAGGTTATGAATAATGATCGTGGTTAACCCGGTAAGTGCTAAGTATATATACAACAAGTACAGTGAACAAAAACTAGGACCCCTGAATTCTGTAGGTCTGTCTTTGGTCAAAAAAAGGTGATGATTAAAAAGTGCTTCAACACTGACAATGAAAAGATAAAATTGTTCAAATATATTAAAACCTTGGCATGGTAAGGACCATTTCAAAATCGTTTCTTTTGTTGAGGGGAATCACTTAATGGATTCTCAATACAGGCTTTGTATGCATATACACCATACAGCGCATCTGTGTTAACTCAACAAGTGATTCTTAGCACCAATGATTAAAGAAAACTGTAAAATGGTTTTAGTATACTGATAACTATAGCTTATGTGAATATTTCATAAAATAAACCAATAATGTTTGTTGTATTATAAACTTACGTATTTTGAAGTGGTCCTTTCCCAATTTACAAAATGAATCTAAGTCTATGAAATATAAAAAACAAACATCTATCCTAGTTCCCAACAGGGTTTCTACAGAAAACGAAACAACATATGCAAATCTAAAAATGTACAAAATTCTATACAATAAGAAACAGATCATAGATCCTTCTCTTCTAAACACATCATGCTAAAATACAAACAGATCTATGGTGTATTATGGAGTCAGTATAACAAACGACAACAAACAAATTGGTACTTTCCGAGAGCTCGCGGCCCTCTCAATTCTACCAAGTCAGAAACAGTCTACACTGGGGAAAGTCAAGATATAAGACTATTTACAAGAAGATGGTGGCCATTGTAAGTAAGAGTAAAAGCAATCATGCTGCTAGGCCCTAGCTAGAACTTCATGAAGGCTGTAAGTTAGGGGAAGAGAAAACTCAACACCGCAACAGCCGTGCACCCTGTAGATCTAACATCTACCATCTACATTAGACCTTGGAAACAAATCACGCAAAAATTATAAAGGGAAGGGGAGGATAATCTATGCAAAACAGAACACCGTTTAGACTTGAAGAAGGCCCTAGGACTACTGCATGTCGAAGGTAGGAAATGTTCCCTGTAAAGAGGTTGCGATGTTAGAAAAGTGGATGTTGAAGCCAATGGGTTAGACAATCTAGACTGAGTGGTAGAAGTGGCGTACCGAGGAGTTGGATATATGGAGTTGGCCCATCAGAGAACTGACTCCTCCTGACATGCCTACTGATGGATCGAAACTGGAGGAGTGAGGGTTTAGCTGGCTGACAGATGCAGCGTTCATCTGATAGTGGAGAAAACAAAATGTCCATTTCACGTTAGAACGTCACACTTTCAATCCTCTACTCTAGGAGCTGCCATGTATATTGTTTATGCTACTAATGTAAGACGTTATTCTACAATACAGCCGAACCTGTCACAGCTGTGTGGATGAGGAGTGTTTCCCTTTTCCTTATTCTTCTCATAAGTTTCTCATAATTCTTTGTGACAATGTATGTATGTAGAACATATCTGGTTATGAAACAAGTATTCTGCTGTCGACTGAGTTAACTTATTTAAACTATAGTTGTTGAGGATAAAATCATGTAATGTTAAACTTAGAACAAAGCCACATATGTCTTGTAATAATATATGCGCAATACAGAATTTCTTATAATTGCAAACTGAATAAAAGCTTTAAAGTTATGTTGAAGATAAACTATTCATAGAAATTTTCATAGAATTCAATTTACAATACAAAATATAATTCAAAATGTATACACACAATCAATAGTCTAGACAATATTTCAATCAGTGTAATGACAAACACCCTTAACAAAGCATTGAAACGGTAACAAGCAAAGTACAAAATGGACGTCCAAGGTGATCGATACAACCATACACACGGACCAATCACAATAAGCCTGGTGTGCCAGTCATCTCCCTTGATGGTCTTCGTCTTGAGAGTTATCTCCCCTTTGCTAGCATTGCATTCAACTTGAAAAATCAAAACTTACATGAGGCAGCTGGGGTTGTACGATATACTGGGGGTGCATTCCCCACGTGGCGGGGTTAGACGACATCTGGTAGGTGGTGACAGGTGTGGACGCCACCGACGTGTAGTTGCGCTGTACGAGGCCCGTTGGCAGGAGCGCCGCTGCAGGGGAGGCCACGCTGTAAGGCAGATATTGACTGTGCATCCATAAGTATGATCTCTAATAGACATGACAGTTGCTGCTACCATAGACATTCAACACGAAGCACGCTAAACACAGTGCGGTTCAACTAGCATATAATGTTTAACACCATTATTGTAAAATGTTGGTTAATAATTATTAAAATAAAAAAAGATATAGCTATCACTATTTTTGTCACTTTCAGAAAATGTTTTCATTTAAAGTAGTTATTTACATTTCACAATTAATAATGAAGAAACGGACTCTAATTTTAGTTAATAATAATCACAAATGTAAGTTAACACCGTGATCACCAGAGGCGGATTCAAGTAAAGACGCGCAGGGTGTGACCACCCATCAAAATAAGTTGGTGGTTTCTTTCAATAAATATAAGGAAAAAGGAAATTGGAAATGAAAATATTGATGATAAGTATTACAAATGAATGTATTTTGCATTTATTCCTGGATCCGCCCCGATCACAGATATAACATGCAATTTGCACAGTGGATATGCTATAATTAACAGACATGGCTTGATATAATGACAGATTTAATAATTACCCATGGTTCAGGTTTGTTGGAATTTGTTGGTCATAACTGAACTGTAACTAAACAAAATAAAAATGCATTATGAGTATGTTGTGCCCTAAATAAAGAAGATAATATGTCTTTATTAATACATACTTGAATATAGCAAAGAAACATTATTGGAGAGTTGTCTCCCTTAGACCATTCTATCGTAGCATGTGAGAAGAGGTATTTCAATATAGAAGCAAACTAGTAATACTGAGGCAATAGTATTCTCTCTACATACCTGGAGTCCTAACTCCTGAAAACAAACACACAAAAAATAGATTAATTTGCATCAAAATGTATTTGTTCAGTATTTCTACTTACGGTAGTGTGTAGATCTACATATATTTACATTTTTCGTGCACCACAAACATACATAAGTTTACACATTAGATTCTGTTCACATGCACTAATTGTGATGGCATATTTATTAAATAACCTATAAACGAATTCTTGAAAAAAACTAGATCTAATATGACCATTAAGTATATTTTATTTCATACATAAAAAAATTAAAGTGGATTGGTAATTAAAACTTAAAGGTTGTTTGTATAAATATGCTTACATCTTCTCTTCCTGGCGCAAATAATCTATTCTGCTGAAATTGGTTCTTCTTCTTGTTCCCGCTATCTGCCAGTTTTACCAAGAGGGGTTCTGTGCAGCCTGTAAAACATAGTCGTACTAGATCAGCAAAAACATAAATCTTACTTTAATATGTAATTTAAGCAATGTTGTTTCCAGACTATCTAAGTTTCAAATAAAATGTTGCTCTTTGAAAAGCATGAAATAAATTGTTATTCATAATTTACTAATATTGCAAAATATATCCACATGTAATACGTATTTTTAGAATACATATGAGCCATTCCAAGAACGTGTAATACTTATCACGAAGCGTATGAATAAGCTTTTTACGCTACAAGAGCAGCATGTTATACACACTTTGTACACAGCAACAATAGCAGGGCTGTTCACCGACGAGTAGCTAGATACTCAAATACGTCCTAACACTTGTTACGACAAAGAACTGATATAATCCGCGCTGCCCTTTCAGGTCAGTGATTGTCCCTCGGTGAGCAGACTGTACACATGACTGCTTCAGCCAACACAATACAAACTCACCGCAGTACCAATTAAATGACCATGCATGGAGCTCAGAGACGGCACTTTATATCCAACACCTATAGACTATCAAAAGACGTTCGAAACGCCAGTCCAAATATGTGAATGGCTAATCACAATTGTGTTTGTATATGTCTTTGGTCTGGGCTGTGGCAGCGCTGTACATTAACATATCCATAACCATTCCCTATTCTACCCTATAGCGTACCATATGCAATAAAAGACCACCCTATTTACATTCAAATGCAACAAAAATGTACTTCTTGTATATCAACGTTCTAACTCCTGCCATAAAGTTCAAATCAAAAGCTAATTTCATGTCAATCATCCAGAATGGTGTAAGTTCACAACTGCCTGACGGCTTCCCTATGTACCTGCACAAAGTCGTGTGTCAGGTGACACTGTCACCCACACACTGACCTGGCGGGATGACACTGTAGCGATATGGCGACGACACGTACACTCACCTGGCAGGACTTTGGTATTGAAGGCGTCGATGACCTGCTGGCACTTCTCTCGGGACTCCATCCTGGCGAAGCCCACTCCTCGGCTGATTCCGTCCGGCTTCCGCAGGATCCGGGTGGATATTACCGTTCCGTAGTCTTTAAACATATTTTCTAAATTTTTCTCCGTAAAATATATGGGAAGATTTGCTATATACAGGTTAGTGGGATCTTGTTCCTGTTGCTGAAACACAGATAATACCAATGCATTAGTCAAATACCATGACTTATTCAGGTGACAATATGTAATAAAGTATGTGACCTGTGTTTGAACAGATCTACTTTGGAAATATTGCTATTACTTATCAATATATACAATCTAGAAATCCACCATTTAATATACTATAATATTGTACAATTAATTTGTAACCAATACCATATCATAAAAGTAGATGTAATGGTAAGTTAATGACATCTTGTGAAAGGAGTTCCGAGAAGAATGTGCGAGAAGAATGTGCGAGAAGAATGTGCGTGTGAAGAGTTCCTCCAATATACATTAACCAATGAAAGTGTTCCATGGTTACAACAGAAGAAACTGCAGGTACCACTATTATCCTAGTTATGCATCAGAAGCCATACACAGTCTCTTATTTACAAGGATTCTAAATGTCCCTCATCATTGGCCAGACTACAAGAGAGTGTATTGTCATCATTGGCCAGACTACAAGAGAGCGTACTGTCATCATTGGCCAGACTACAAGAGAGTGTATTGTTCATAGTGCAAGTCATTGTCCTGTAGCACAGGATGATTACATCCCAGCCATGCATTAAGAACTGGTGCCAGGGGTAATGGGAATACAAGAATATTCTATTTGTCTTGGGTAATATAGACACTAATCTTGATAATTCTGCCATATTTAACAGTGGTATATGAGATAGCACTGACTTCAACTACTTTAACACACACAACACACACCACACACCACAGACACGATAGAGTGTCTAGCCATCATGTACAATATTCCTCAGCACGTGAAAAAAAAGTATTGTGTGTAATACTGATAATATCTGTTTGCTGTGCCTTAATGGAAAAGCAATCATTGCTTCAAATTGAAAATATTTTATTTTTTCTTATCTGTTCATAAACTCTCTGTTCCTTTATGGTTTTTTCAAACAACATTCACTCTCTTAACTTTATTGCTTGCACTTGTCTAAAAAACATTAACATATGACAATGTAAAAATAGAACTGCTTTATAAATTCCTAAACAAAAATATTGCCAACTTTGATTGACAGGTTTCAGAATAAACTAACACACACAAACAAAAATGTGGAATTTGATTAACCAAAATAAACATGATTTGAATTGTTCTTGGTAGAGTGTAATAAAAAGGCAAAAACTGTTCAATGTACTGTAGAAGGTATTCTGTAACAACATAATCGTCAAAAATATCTTTGATATGTTACAACACTGAACATTAATGAAAGGAGTGACATTGTGCAATGTATATACCTTGTTAGGATCATGTCAGATAAGCATCAGCAGCAACAATAAGCACCATATCTTATCAGGCAACACTGGACGACCCATTGTCAAACACGAAATGATTTAACACACATGAGTTGATTTTACAAACTCTGTTATCAGTAGAATGTTGCAATATGATAAGGAGTAATTAGACCCTAAGTACCAGGTATGTCCATGTCATTATACAGATGAGTTGGCCCACTGCCAGGACTGGGGCGTGGTATGGTCTCGTACAGCCACCATACGCTCAGCTGGCAGAGCGGCCATACTGTATATTTCATATCACATGTTGGAATAACAAGGAGGGAGGGGGCTATAAATTATACTACATGC
>JAULBP010099340.1:0-11082 GCA_032355345.1 Lepetodrilus pustulosus
CCTGGAACATGATCCCCAAGTAGGCGACAATTTCCCCAGCTGGGGGAGTCCCTTCCAGATCCAGAATCATGTCCAGGGCAGGTGGTTGAAGGCTCCCCAATAACTTCTGTCGTTTCCCCATTGCGGATAGAGTTGTGTCTTCCAGGGCAATCCTAGCATGCTTGGCCCATTCCTCATATGTTGACTCGCCATTCTTCACTGGTTTTATGCCGGAAAAGTTCCTAAGCCGGTAATATCTGGCGGCAGGTCGCTCCCAGTGGACCATTACCGGTGGAAGTCCCAGTCCAGCTGCCTCTTCTGCCAGTGTAGGTGCAGTAGCAGGTGTATGGCTTGATGTTGTCGGAGTTCGGTCTGATGTTGATGTGGCGGGTGCGGCCTGAACAGGAGATGATGCAGATGGTCCTGGTTGCGTAAACTGAAGCTTGCCAAACTTCTCCACGAAGGTCTCCAATACGGTTGTCACTCGGAGCATTGTAGATTCAGCTTGAGCAGCCATCCTCCTCTCCATCATCTCCTGCACGCCTGGGTTGAGGTTTGCTTCTTGCCTCCTGACCTCGTACTCCTCCTTACAGATGGTCAGATCCATGTCGCTTGTTGTCGTCATTTTCGTTGCAGAGAAATCGATATGTAAAGTGAGAAGGAAGTAAAAGTTGTGATAAAGCTAAATTAACAAGGCGTTGATAATAATATAAAAAGCGCTTAAGCACTATGCCCTACTTTGGGCGCCAATGTAAGAACTTTGGAAATGATGCTTATTGCGCAACACTTCCGTTTCACGGTTTTGATAATACGGGCAAGTGTATGATGCACTATTTATTTATATATCTCCGCCAGGTCAAAACACAACACAGATTTGAAATAATAGAAATTGTATTCGGGACTTACAGTTTACAATAATAAGGTCAGGTCAGGTCAGTTGCTCGTTCACAGTCAAGGAGTACAGACGTCTCCTGCGTATCTAAATGAGAATACTTTGGTAAGTTTGTGAACGGCTGTCTATCTTGTCATGTAAAATAACAGGATGTTAGCTGTAAAGTAACTTAATATTAAAGATAGCTTAGCAGACGGCAATAGGATTTGGTAACATCCGGTCGCCATGTTGGCTACGGCTTTGAACATTCCGATGATTGCCGAGTCCTGCCGATGAATGCCGAGCCGTGCGGTCATCTACCGCTATGCTTAGGCTGTATTACTTTCAGCTGTTACAGTTAGCCACGATGCCTGTGTGACAATAGACAAAGGAAAACAACCCACGTGGTCACTGTGACATGGCCATGCTATAGAATTTAGTAATTAAATATGAATGTATCAAAACTTCTTACAATAATATGTTACTAAACGATATTATTAGTTGGATATATTTGCAATTTGCAAGAAGATTGGTATTGTAACTTTCGACTGGCCAATCGAAATTAAATTAAATCAAATAATTAATTTAGACTTGAATGGGATATGTAAAGATAATATACCTAAACGTTATTCCAATAGAATACATTATGGGTGACAATGCCATATAAATTTAGTCGTGTACAAAACACATGGTTTGGTACCAGCAATGCAATGATCACATGGTATATAGACTATATTCTAGCAATTTAACACAAAAACTATAATGCATGAGGATATTATTATTGCAAACATAAACAAGAATACTGAAGATTAAAAGCTGGAATTGAATGCATATAGTTCTTACCAAAATGAAAATACTTTGTAAGTTTGGGAACGTCTGTCTAGTTTGGCTGCAGGCAAGTAAGTGAGTGACCAGTTCTTTGTGTCAGCTCTTGCAGTGTGGCTAGTCACATGACCTTATGTCATGGTTACGGTGAAATCTGATATCTTGGGGTATTTAATACTGCTCTGTGATGATAGTTATTTAGTAAAGGACACACTTAAAATAGGGCTAATTGGTAAATCTATTGTATGAAAAGTACAGACTTTACACTCTCCCCCCCTTAAAAAGATGTTGATGCCGAAATATCCATAATGACTACACGCAGTTAACAAGGTAGACAGACGATATTCCCATATCAATACTATGACATATTAAATGCAAAAATATACACATGTTTATACATAGTATGACAACGATCGACTATATATCATCCACACAACTGATAAACACAGTTGAAATAATGGCTCCTGATGAGCAAGTTCATGTTGTAAGTGTTCTGAGAATGTCCAAGTGGCATCCATATTAGGTGTTTCCAGTATTTGTCTGTTCTGCTTTGAACTCTGTCTCTGATGGTATCTTGAACTGTCACAACGAAGACTGTACATGGGCAATCACCAGCCAGTCTGGTGCTCCGAGCATAGAGAGGTCATCGTGGTGGACAGTCACTGCATGCCGTCAGATCCCAGTGGACAGTCACTGCATGCCGTCAGATCCCAGGATCGCGGTGGACAGTCACTGCATGCCGTCAGAAACCAGGATCTTCCATCTCGGTATGAACTGAAACAGAAATTCGAGAGCAGCACACCATCCAGATAACATGTTATTATGACATTACACTAAAAGATATAATGGAGCTAACATAAAAAATTATATTTACTTTAAATTCGGATGGAAAATAAATGGTATAAAACATATTGCAAAATTATACATGGATGACCTTGCTGTATGTAACACCATATGGATCCCAGACAAACCGTTGCGGCGGTTGCCGCTGGCGCTGGGACCGTCTTGGGCCATGCTCAGCATCCACCATAACAGTATGGGGAGCTGGCATATAGCCTGACTGTTCCTCGGACAGTCCCTCAGCGGTAGCCGAGCTGGTACCAACAGGACTATCTCGAGGAGCAGCAATGGGTACATCAGTTGGTCCTAAAACCTCATCGACACCTATGGTGTCGGAATACTCCAGGCAGTCTTCTTTGGAAGTACCCTCATCCGGGTATTCGGGCCATGGAAGACTTTCATCATCCACTTCGCCGGAGCCTTGATCTTCCTTGGGTCCCTGTAGCACAGTTTCTGCTTCCACGTGAACTGGCTCTGTTGGAGGCAGAGCTGCTGTGACTGCGTCTGTCTGTGGACCAGGACCCATTTCTTGCTGTAAGGGCGATGTGGCATGCTGCACTGGTCGTTGGTGGTGGGGGTAGAAATCTTGAGCCCTAGGATTCAGTGCACCTGTTGGGGCAAGTTGAAGATTTCTGTCTTCAATCCCAAGGGACCAGTCGCCATCGACGTCTTCATCCGTGCTATCCGTGGTCTCATTTTCCTTTGGTCGTCTACCTCGTGATCTTGTTGCAGGCCTTCTTGGAATTGGATCATGGTCAGGCTGATCAACATCTAGAGGTAGGGATCCAATGGGGAGCAGCAGATTTCGATGGTAGGTCTTGAAGGGTCCTCCATCTTCAGGTCGAACCACATACACAGGGAGATTTCCTTGTTGGTGGTCCACAATGGAGATGCCTGACTTCCATCTATCAGCGATCTTGTGCTTCCCTTGTACTCCCACGTTCCGGATTAAAACTCGATCCCCTGGTTCCAATGTCGAAGCATGTGCCTTCCGATCATAATAACCTTTATTGCGGATAGCAGACTTCTGGGCGTTCTCTCTGGCAACCTCAAATGCAAACTGGAGTCGGTTGCGAAGATCTTTGACATACTGCTGGGGGCCTTTCGTACACCGCTTGTCAGGGTCTGTACCAAACATCATGTCTATGGGTAGACGGGCATGGCGACCAAACATCAAGTAGTATGGTGAGTAGCCTGTGGTATCGTGAACAATGCAGTTATAGGCATGTGCCAAGGGTCCCACATATTTCCTCCAGTCCTTCTTTTGGCTGTGGTTGAGGGTACCTAGCATGTCCAACAATGTACGATTCATCCTCTCCGTTACTCCATTGCATCTAGGGTTGTAGGGAGATGTTCTGATCTTCTTGATTCCTGCCATGTCACACAGCATCTTGACAACTTTAGATTCAAAATCCCGACCTTGATCAGATAGTAGGTGCTGGGGATATCCATAGTGGCAAATGAGGTTCTCCCATAATGCTTTTGCCACCGTAGTTGCCTTCTGGTCTTTAGTAGGAATAGCCATTGCATACTTGGTGAAGTGGTCTGTGATGACAAGGATATTCTCATAGCCACCCGTGTCAGGTTCCACTGTAAGATAGTCGATGCATACTAGTTCGAGCGGGACAGATGGTAGAATAGCCTCCAGTGGGGCTGTCTCCTTCCTTGCCTTGCGTCGGATACATCTCTCACACTTCCTACAGTATGTCTGGATGGATGTAGCCATGAATGGCCAGAAGAATCTTTGTCTTGCCAGGGATAAGGTACTGTTACTACAGGGATGTCCAACCTGGTCATGAACTCCTCGCAGTGCTTCTGTACGATCCTGTTTGGGGATGACAAGCTGTTGTCGGTCAATTCCTTTGTCATCCGTAACCATGCGGTAGAGGATGTTATTGCGAATGACTAGCTTGTGTGATTCCCTGATATAGATTTGCATTTCCGGACTTGTTTTGGCAGTGTCCGCTTTGCCTAATTTGGTTCCTGACTTCACATAGGACATGATCTTGCTGATGTCCGGGTCTTGTGATTGTAAGACTTGCCAGTCCTTGAGGTCTTGGGTATGCTTACTATGGGTAGGTGGATTTACAAGGCTGTCAGGAACGGCAGTCTTGGAGAAGGCAAAGGCTTCCACTAATACAGGCTTGTCTTCTGAAGAGATGACAACGTTCTGGGAAAAAGCCAGGCACTTCTTTTCGATCCTGCTCATTTCAGTCTTGTCCTCTTGTAATCTGGTACCCAGAGGCTTGCTTACCCCATGACATTGAAGGATGGCTTGAATGGAACTTGATGTGCAGTTGACCAGTTGAGTGCTGGATGAGTCAATTGGAACCGTTCTGTTTATCAGCCAGCTGATCCTTTCTTGGTTTTGGACATACTCTTGGTCTTCTTCCTGAGGTCCCTGTGGCAAACGGCTGAGGGCATCTGCATCTATCATGTCAGCTCCAGGCCTATACTTGATGTTGAAGTTGTAGGCGGCCAAGGCTGCCAACCAGCGATATCCCATAGCATCAACTTTGGCTGATTTCAAGACATACGTCAGTGGGTTGTTGTCCGTCACGACCGTGAATTCTGTACCATACAGGTAATCATGGAACTTGTCTGTGACGGCCCATTTCAGTGCTAGAAATTCACGCTTGTGAGCTGGATAGTTGGCTTCACTCTTGGATAGACCGCGGCTTGCATAAGCAATGACTTTCAGAGTACTTCCTTGCTGTTGATAGAGTACTGCCCCGAGTCCAAATCCACTTGCATCTGTATGGACTTCAAATGGTGAAGAAAGATCAGCATAGCCAAGTACTGGAGACGTAGTGAGTCGTTCCTTGATGGTTTCAAAGGCAGCTTGACATGCATCCGTCCATTTGCTTCCAAGAGGCGACTTGAGAGTGATGTCATCTTTCCCTGGCGTTCTTCCAAGTCTCTTCAGCGTCTTTCGTGGGACATAGCCAGCGGTGAGTGCATTCAGTGATTTACAGAGTTGACTGAATTCCTTCACAAACCGTCGGTAGTATCCCGCGAAGCCCAAGAAACTCTTCAGTTCTCCAATGTTGGATGGGACAGGCCACTCTTTCACTGCGTCAATCTTCTTTGGATCTGGAGATATTCCATCTTTGGAGCAAACATGGCCGAGATGAGTCACTGTAGTCTGGAAGAATTTGCACTTCTGAGGATCCAGCTTCAGACCATACTTCCGCAGTCGAGCAAGGGTACGGAAAAGACGGTCTTCATGTGTGGGAATATCTTGAGCGAAAATGATGAGATCATCCATATATACGACAAGCTCCTTCAAACTCATTTCTCCAACACATCTCTCCATAAGCCTTTGGAAGGTAAGAGGACTGTTCACCAATCCCATGCTCATCCTGTTGTATTCAAATAATCCAAAGGGACACACGAAGGCAGTGTACTTTATTGACTCTTCATCCATCGGAACAGCATAGAATGCTGATTTTACGTCCAACTGGGTGAACCACACTGATCCATGGAGAGCTGCAAAAAGATCTTCTACTTTCGGAATCGGGTACGAGTCACGAATTGTCCGAGAATTGAGCTTCCTGTAATCTACACATAGGCGCAGGACTCCAGACTTCTTACGTATGAGGACAATGGGACTTGCATAAGGACTTGAAGATGGTTTGATGATACCAGCATCTATTGACTGCTGGATGTGTCGTCGGGCGTCTTCAAAGTCCTGTGGCCGTATGGGACGAGCTCGCTCTCTAAACGGAGTTTCATCGGTAACCTTGATCTGATGTTTCACCATATCAGTCTGGCCGATGTCATACTCGTGAGTTGCAAAGACGTCTTTCATGGCATTGAGCTTCTGCAAAATCCTCTGTTTGTCTTGTTCTGGTAGAGGTGAGTCACCAAAGTTGAAGTCGAGTGGCTGCTGGTCTGAAGGAATGTCATCTGTATGAAGTTGAGTGGCATGGCATCTTACTTGTTGAAGGTCAGCATCTTCAGTTTTGAACTTCTGGTATACCCATCCTATAGGAGTGACGTCCTGTGGAATATATAAGTCGGCGATCGGCTTGTGGGGGCGAATGATAACATCCATCGTGGAGACATTCGATACCATTACCTTTACACGTGGAAGGTTGCCTGCTGTCGACACAATAGCATTCCTGACTTGGAGTTTACTCCCATAGAGACTGGCATGGTTGATTGATTCTTGTATCAAGACTGTCTGGGCCGTAGTAGGAACCTTGACCTTGTGTGCAGTTCCACGAAGTTCCATGGTTTTACCTGCTGGGATGGTTAAGGTCTTCTTTCCGCACAGGCGGACTGTTCCTAGTCGTCCAGATGGGTCTGTCACGATGTTACTGAAGATGTGTGCCACTTCATTCCTCATTGGCATAGTACAGAGAAAGTGTGAGTTTCCATTCTGTTGGCATTTCTCAGCCAGTGCACAGAATGTGTTGGTTCCGATGATGATGGGTATTTCTGAGGAGAATGATGTGTCTGCACACACCAAGGCGATGGTATTGACTTCTAGAGATGTACCTACAATGTCTTTTGGCAGCGACATGCGGAGACGAACAAATCCATCGTATGGGACTGGCTGACCTCCTGCTCCATCAACTTTCAAAGGGACGGTCTTCAGACTCTCCACAGGTAGATGGGACAGGTGCTTGTCATAAAACGTCCTGCATACTGTAGTGACTTGAGATCCACTGTCGAGCAGCCCACTACATGGTACTCCCTCCACTGTCATTCTTGACTCGCATGCCGGTCCGACAAGAGAACGAATGATATCTTCCTCCTTCTCGTCCGTCGAGTCACGTTTGCCTTGAGCATAGCATTGAGCCAATATATGATTTGGCCCAACAGTGAGAGAATTACGTCCCTTGTTCTTGACCTTGACATAGACGCCTCCAGTACTGTCTACTCCAGTTGACATAACCTCGAGGCCTGCTGGTAACTGTTTGGTGTCTGGTCGGTGTAGCCGAATACGTCCATATTGGCCGGAGGATGATGAAGTGTTGAGAATTTTACCTCTGAACTCCATCGTCTGTCCAGATGGCATTTCTATTCGGCAGTTCTGACGAAGACACACGGATCCAATAGGCTTCATGATGTCAATAGGTGCAGACTTAGGGATGCTCTCACTGATGCTGTTCTCTTTGATGGTATTTTCGTGACCATTTGTAGGTGTGTGGGTCTCTGTTTGGCCATTTAGTGTTTCAGAGACCCGTTGAAGTTTAAATTCCCCTTCATGGAATGGTTGGACCTCCGCTGCTCGTCCCTTGCCTTAAGCCTTTCATGCAAAAGAGATGCGTTGGGTGGATTCCTGCACTTGGAGCGGTGATGATCATATTCACCACAGTTGTGGCAAAAACGCATGATGTTGTTGCCCCTCCTGTCCTTCCGATGGGTAGGTTTCGGAAACTTGGTGGTGCTTGCTCCATCGCGTGACTGCCTGAGTTCAGCATGAATAGCCTTGAGCTGCTTTTCTACTTCAGAGGCTTCGTAAGGGGTGTCACGTGGTGATGTCATATGGGGATTACTTCGGGCTTTGGTGGCATTGGATGTAAACCGGATGTCCTCCTTGTCCATTCCTTTGATCGCCTTCATGAGGTCTGAGAGCTCTGGTGAAGATCCTCTAGGGAAATGGTTGTTTAGGGTGGTCTGTACAGTAAGGCTCCGATTCGTCGACCTGAATTGACCGAGACGATGGCTATTAATGTCCTCCTTTCTTACCACCCCCTTTCTGTGTAGCTTCTGCAGATCCAGTTCTATCCGGATGAGAAACTCTGAGGGCCTCTCCGTGGGCTTCGGGCTCAAAGCGAAAAAGCTGGTCAGAGTTATTTCATCGTCTGGTTCCTGGAACATGGTCCCCAAGTAGGTGACAATTTCCTCAGCTGGTGGAGTCCCTTCCAGATCCAGAATCATGTCCAGAGCAGGTGGTTGAAGGCTCCCCAGGAACTTCTGTCGTTTCCCCATTGCGGATAGACTTGTGTCTTCCAGGGCAATCCTAGCATGCTGGGCCCATTCCTCATATGATGACTCGCCATTCTTCACTGGTCTTATGCCGGAAAAGTTCCTAAGCCGGTAATAGCTGGAAGAAGGTCGCTCCCAGTGGACCATTACCGGTTGAAGTCCCAGTCTAGATGCCTCTTCTGCCGGTGTTGGTGCAGCAGCAGGTGGATGGCTTGATGTTGATGTGGCGGGTTCGGCCTGAATAGGAGATGATCCAGATGGTCCTGGCTGGGAAACCTGAAGCTTGCTAAACTTCTCCATAAAGGTCTCCAATACGGTGGTCACGCGGAGCATTGTATCTTCCGCTTGAGCAGCCATCTTCTTTTCCATCATCTTGTCCATCATCTCCAGAATGCCTGGGTTGAGATTTTCTTCCTGCCTCCTGACCTCGTACTCCTCCTCATCGCTGGTCAGATCCCTGTCGCTTGTCGCCATTTCAATTCCAGGGAGATAGGTGTACCCCGTATAGGTGAGATAAATACAACAGGGATATAAATTGAGAAGGAAGTAAAAGTTGTGCTAAAGTGATATGAACAAGGCGTTGATAATAAGATAAATGAGCGCTTAAACACTATGCCCCGAACGTTGGGCGCCAATGTAAGACCTTTGGAATTGATGCGTATTACGCAACACTTCCGTCTCACGGTTTTAAAATACGGGCAAGTGTGTGATGCACTATTTATTTATATATCTTCGCCAAGTCAAAACACAACACAGATTTGAAATAATAAAGATTGTATTTGGAACTTACAATTTACAATAATAGTTCAGGTCAGGTCAGTCGCTTGGTCACAGTCAAGTATTACAGACGTCTCTGTGTAATCTAAATGAAAATACTTTGTAAGGTTGAGAGCGTCTGTCTATCTTGGCTGCAGGCAAGTAAGTGCGCTACATGCGAGATACGATGATGATATTTTAAGATAATAATAATAACAATGCAGTATAATAATTTAGAAACACTATGTTTTATGTACCTTATGTACAAATGCAAATATGCATATAAACAAAAATGTATTTACTAAATCTGCACTGTCTATTACATA
Organism: Lepetodrilus pustulosus; assembly: GCA_032355345.1. Classification (NCBI taxonomy): domain Eukaryota; kingdom Metazoa; phylum Mollusca; class Gastropoda; order Lepetellida; family Lepetodrilidae; genus Lepetodrilus; species Lepetodrilus pustulosus. The sequence continues at coordinate 9,538 of JAULBP010099340.1, forward strand.
ATTACTGACATCATCATATCTCTGTTAATCGCAGAACGGCATAAGCCCACCTGAGGTGAAGAGTATATTCACTTAATGTTAGGCCAAAATGGAATGGTTGTATAAATGAACCAATAGAAGGATGATAATCGTATAACTATCCTAGTATGGTATATACAATATGCAGTACCGGTACCGACTAATAAATGTTGACCGCAGTAGGAATCATAGCCTACATACAAAGGCGGTTATGTATACATAGGGCCTGAATATATGTTGGTTACGTACACTAGTCTATATGAAGCTAGCACCAACAATAATAAGTCAGAGTCCCTAATGGGTGAACCACTCAGGGTTACCCGAAGAATAAACCTACCATTAGTAAATAATGTATAACAAGTAATAATTAAATATTACCGTTTGATTTACTAATAATGTAGTGAATAATGAATTTGGCCAATTAATAATTAATTAGGTGAAATATAATAATAATAACCTTCACCAAAGGAAGGGAATAACCAGTTCTGGGATTAACCAAACATGTAGCAATAATATTCATAAACAACATAATTATGATATATAATCAATATTAAAAGTATGCATATGAATACTAAACAAATGTATATAATATACGATCCGTAGATAACACTGTCGTTATCATTATCCGGAGGTATGGTTCAACAGATTAGCACAATATGTCTGATCATGTAAACTAACAACACTGCTACAAAGTGTAATAATAATGACATGCATAATTATATTCATTATAGCTGTGCATGTATTGATAGTTAAGCAATAGTCATGTAAAACAACAGGATGCTAGCTGTAAAGTAACTTGATATAAAAGATAGCTTAGCAGACGGCAATAGGATTTGTTTACATCCGGTCGCCATGTTGGCTACGGCCGTGAACATTCCGATGATTGCCGAGTACTGCCGATGGATACCGAGTGGTGCGGTCAGCTACCCGGGATGCTTAGGCTAATTACTTTCAGCTGTTAGCCACGATGCCTGTGTGACTATAGACAAAGGAAAACAACCCACGTGGTCACTGTGGTATGGCCATGCTGTAGAATTTAGTAATTAAATATGAATATATCAAAACTTCTTACAAGAATAGGTTTATAAATGATATTCTTAGTTGGATCTATTTGGAATTAGCAATGAGATTGGTATTGTAACTTTGGAATTGCCAATCGAAATTGAACTAATTCAAATAATTAATTTAGACTTGCTTAAAAATATGAATAGGATATATAAAGATAATATCCAACAGTTATTCCAATAGAATACATTATGGGTGACAATGCCATATAAGTTTAGTCTTGTACAATACGCATGGTTTGGTGCCAGCAATGCAATGACCACATGGTTTATAATATTCTAGCAATTTAACTATAACTAACACAAAAAGTGTATAAAGTATAATGCATGAGAATATTATTATTGCAAACAACAATACTGAAGATTAAAAGCTGAAATTAAATGCATATATAGTTCATACCTAAATGAAAATACTTTGTAAGGTTGAGAGCGTCTGTCTATCTTGGCTGCAGGCAAGTAAGTG
>JAULBP010099351.1:0-19651 GCA_032355345.1 Lepetodrilus pustulosus
GCTGCGGCATCGTTCTCTCCTCATAGAAATTCTAGCGCTGTGAATTATATCTTAGTTGGCTATTTTTAGAGATGCCCAACAGTCATTTGCGATCACATTAGTAACCTGATTTCAAGAAATATTGGCAAACAAGCTGTTTTTGTTGACGTTATTTATACATTATATCGCGGCTATACCCCTATGAATCTACAACTAGAGAAGAAATAATTACAATTAAGGTTTCAGCGGAAATCGATTTGATTTACCAATATAAAGATGGCGCTCTAATAAATGTAGAATGGGAAGACCTTAGCATCTCGGGACCAAGTGGCGACATCGAAGTTTCAGTTGAAGAGAATGAGACTCCTGACTGGTAGTGATTGAAATTATTTATGTAACAAAACCACCTCACAAACATGTTTTTTTAAAATATTAGAATATTCAGGTAGAGTAGAAAGCAGGCACCACGCGCCCGTAGGTTAAACCTATCTGTTACCGCCCCTTTCGTTTGGCGGTGCCTCAATAGTCTAACCGTAGTCGCGCTAGCCTGCCCTCCCTCATCAAACCGTGCATACGGTTTTCCCGTACACGGCTTTCCGATGTTCTTCAACCTGCATCTTGACGTTGCGAAATACATCTGAGCTATTCCGATAATGAAAGTAACCCGTCCAGCCTCTCAGACTGACGTTGAGTTCTGTCACAATATCATTAAGCGGTACAGAACATCGACGACGATCTGTTATCCCTTTGACCCGATCTTTGAGTCTTTGTACTGAACGTTTGGAGGGTTCAGTATGCGGGTAAACTTTTCCACTGTAGCGACTTTGACGCAGCTGGAATGAAAAGCCCAGAAAATCAAAATGTTCTGCGCCAGCATCCACCACTTTGGTCTTGGTCGGGTTGAGCTTCAAGTCGAGCCGTTCCAGCACTCTTCGCAGGATATCCAAGGTTGGCATTAAAAACAAACGCATTAGCGCGGGATGGGACGAGCAATATTTGGCTAAGGTCTTGTCGGGCTTGACCATTTAGTGCGTTTGCCCTGCCCATGAACCCACGCGTCAAACGGAACAAAAACGGCCTGCGTGTTGGAATTTTATGCAACTCAATACGCTTCGCCAACACATTATTCAACGCGCTGGCCGTTTAATACGTCCACAAGGTCAACTGGTTTTGTTGATGAGCACAAACACCGCTGTTCAAAGCGATCTGTTGCAAATTATAAAGGCAATGGATCAGGTTGCTTAGGTAGGGGTTTTTGCAACGCTAAGGTATAGCTCAATAGTTACTCGGTGCGTTGGAAGGTAACCTGAAATTTACCGCCTACTCCAGCCGGGATTTTCAATATTCTCGTAGCAGCCTGGTAATCCGAATAAAGTCGTCCATCAAGCTTAACACTTGAGAGAACCAACTTGTCGTTCCCCATGGCAATGGGCGATAATTTGATAGACCTTTCCGCCGATTTTTTCTCGATTTTATAATATAAAGAAACAGGTTGATTGGCATAGAAAAGGCTACCGTAAAGATAAGCATAGTATCCCAGCTCTATACCATGATAGCCTGCTTTAAAGACTCCCGACTTAAAGGAATGGGTAATTGACGATCCATCTGCACTCGCGCGCGCATAGACTTCTCCATTATTTTTATCGGGCAAATTCATCATAAAGAAATCAAGGCTTCCTTGGGCGATATTCAGGGCATCATTCTTGTGTTCCTCATTGCCTTCGATATACCAGTCCGTAATCCCCCCCGTGTAACCCTGTTCAAGACGCCAAAAATCCTTATCGGTATCGGTGAGTGTACCTAGGTTCCACTTAAACTCAGAGTAAGGGCCACCATAGGTATGATCGTAGGTTCCATCCGTCCATGTTCGTTGAATAAATTTTCTGGCATAAGTCCGGTATTTTTCTTCTCCGGTTATAAGGAATATTCGCCCCAAACTCCAACCTGCCTTTAAAACATGGCCGGTATCTCCAGCATCCCAGCCCCAGCCACTTTGTTTATAGGACCAGTCGTTATTATATTTTTCGACCATACCCATTTTAACCGCCGGATCACTCATACTGGCAGCTAAATGATCGACCATATTGTTCCCCAACTGTTTTAGACGATTCAGATATTTTTCTTCATAGGTTAGTAGATAAAGCGATAAAACATTGGTTGTCACCGCATCAACGGTTGGCGTAAAACCTTTCCCACGGGGAGCACTCCAATCTCTATTGGCAAGATTGTAATAACCATATTGTGTTGAACTGTTATCCCATAAGTGCAACTCGTTTGAGTTGTATCCACGCGTAAGCCAATTATAATCCGTGTCATTTCTGCTAGCCTCATAGAGAGCGCCAATACCCAGGAGTGCATAGTGCTGCTGGAATGACCATTTAGTCTTCGTGTTGTGATCCCACTCCCAACCTGATCCGGCATGGATATCTCCATATTCATTCGCCATAAAATACCAACCACCATAGGTACTGTCCCACCCATGCTCGTACATAAACTGCAAAGCATAGCGGGCATCATCAAGATAGGATTCATTTCCGGTAAGCATAAAGGCTCTAGCAAAACCGTAGGCATGTCTCGACTGCGTTAAAAAACTTTTATCTCTATTGCTCAGCACATTCCCGCGTTGGTCAACATGCGTAAAAAAACCACCATTTAATGTATCTCTGGATGCCTTCCAAAAGTCCGCACTGACTTTTACAAACTCAATGGCATTTTGTGGAGTCTGCAAAAATTCGCCCGGGGAATAGTCATCGTATTCAGTCGGCAACGTATAGTGGACACTCTGCGTTGCTGCGGTACTAATATTTCCAGCATCATCCTTTGCCCAAGCGTAAAGCGTGACGTTTCCTGGCGAAAAAATACTATAGTGAGTAGGCGGTTCCCGCTGCCAATTATTATCATCCAAATCAGGTATGGAGGCCGTTTCAGAGATGAGCCATCCCGTAATACCTTGGTCATCTGAACCTTCGATGCTCACTTCAAGCATTGGGGTAGAGGTTGACTGCGCGGTCACAAATTGAGTGATTTCAGGTAGATCACTATTCGGCGCAATGGATAAGCTCACGGAGCCCGCTGCGTATGCATTATCCATCGTCGCCAACCAATAGCTCCTCCACGGGGTAAATTCATCGTCAACACCCACCTCCGTGTAGCTTTCACCATTAAAACTCCAAAGCTTGTTGTGGACAATTTTTGCTGCCTCCGCAACATTAAGGCGACAGCCTGACATGCAATGACCTGAAGCCGTCACAACCCGCATGTTACCCAGCAAACTGACCACCTTAAAGGGATAACCGATCATGTTCCAACGTACATCCGAATCCCGAGTCTTAAGCGCGATATTAAAGCTCCCCGCTGGGGTCGGCGAACTAGTCTCAGGTAAATCCAGCTCCCTCGTCTCTCCCGCATCATTTATTTGAATAACCCAGTAACCTACACCTTGGCTTAGCCTGTCAGTGGACTTATCCAAAGACACATACCGATCACCATCGTAACGGTAGAGAGCCCAATCAGAACCAAGCGTTCCAGAAATATCATCACCGAACACCGCCGCAACGGTATTTTCATCACCCAGCGCACAGGGCAGGCTTATCTGCCGCCATTGTCGGTTAGGTAAGGAATAGGGCGCGGCATCACAAGCAGCATATAGGCCCATTGGAGCCGTAAGAAAAAAGCTTATCAACCAGAAAATACGTGGATAAAACATATAGACAACTCTCCCAGTAGATTTGATATTTTAGGCTATCACTCATAGCCTCCGCATTGAGCATGCGGCGAACATTCCCATCAAGGCCGGGAGTTATTCATTTAGCTAAGGCATTTGGGGACTACACCCTCTTTAAGCCAGGTAAAGCCGTACAGTCTCTCATAGCGGGCGGAACACCGCGATACGTTGGTTATTTTACGGTGTATTACCAGCCATCATAAGTCCCGCACGTTCACGGTAAGAAACCACTTTGGCCATGTGCATTTTTTCCTTAATGCTTGCCATGTATTCTACCATTCGATGAGCATCGACATCTCTTTCTATCACACTCGTTTTCAATACTGTAAGGCCTCGAGCCATGCTTTCTTTAGCATTCAAGTGGCTGTAATAACGACCAGGAAACAGAACAATTTCATCACCAAGATGCCAATAGATACTGGGAAACAGAGAAAGCTTTGCCTCGATATGTGGAACAAGCGGTACCATATCTTTTTCGTTTACCACGCGTGTGATGGGTATTTCTTTGTATTTTTCTACGCCCAATCTATCGGTAAATTTAGGCTGCCCAAACGTAGTGACTTGTCCAATTGAATAACCATCAACATTAAGATTCATCGCTAAAATCGCAGCAACGGCTCCACCGAGGCTATGCCCCACTAGAGATACAGGAGCCTGCTTATCAAGCAATGGCTTAACCGCCTTATAAACTGCATTTGCCGCCGAGGAAAAACCACGATGCAGTCGTATTCCGAGCCGCTGATTCATCTGCATGGCTACCTTCACGTCTACCAAGACATTCTCAAGGTTTGCAGTACCTCTCACAGAGATCACCTGAGCGTTGGTACGGGGATTCACCAAAAGAAAATATTGGACATCGACTCCTGGAACGAGGTCGTGCTTTATTAAGCGATAACCCAATTCCGTGCTAGCCTTCCTGATTTTCGCAGTATCCTGATAGGCTGCATTGGCAAGCTTTGCGTACTGCTGGATATCGTGAAAACACTCCTTCTTCAAGACGACACTCGTACCTTGTGGTGCCAATACGCTGCATCCAGCCACTACCCCTATGACCAACATTCCTATTAATAAACGTATAGACATGAAATAAAACCTCTAACAATTGATTTAATTTGAAAGTGTAGTAGGTCTTATTGTAATCACCGGGGTTTACCAATAAAAACAACTGAATAAGTTAACCCCGTCACGCAAAGAGCCTTTAAGATAAACTCGGCTTGATGGCGTTAACTTGATATTCTACGCGCCACGATAAGGGACAAATCCGCCCATGAAGTTGATAAAAACTCTACTGCCGTTGTTACTGCTCGCAGCCGGTATCGGTGGGGCATGGTGGTTAATAGCGACCGCGCCCAAAGGTGAGCGCAAAACATCGGAGCCTGTCATTCCTCTGGTCGAAGTGATGGCGCTTCAGCCCCAAAATTACGCCGTCATCCTCAAGAGCCAGGGGACTGTTTCACCTCGCACGCAAAGTACGCTGGTGGCCGAGGTCTCAGGGAAAATCACCGAAGTCACCGACAAATTGCGTGAAGGTGGTTTTTTCGAACCGGACGATCTACTCGTCACCATCGATCCACGCGATTATGAAAATGCGGTGACCATCGCCCGTGCAGAACTGGCGCAGCAAAAGGTCAGCTATAACCAGGAACTAGCTCGCTCCCGCCAGGCCGATGAGGACTGGAAACGCCTCGGTAGCGGTAGCAAAGCGAGCGATCTGGTTTTGCGCAAGCCACAACTGTCCAGTGCACGCGCAGCGATGTCTGCAGCCGAAGCACGCCTGAAGCGCGCACAAATTGATCTTGAGAGAACCCAAATTAAAGCGCCCTATGCCGGAAGAGTGCTAGAGAAAAAGGTGGACATTGGCCAATACCTGCGTTCAGGAGAGGTGCTGGCATCAATCTATGCCATTGACTACGTTGAAATTAAACTGCCACTAACGGCCACACAACGGGAACAACTGCCATTACCGGAGCATTATCGCGGCGAGCAGCCCAACGAAAAAACCAACCCTAGCGTCACGCTTATCAGCCGTTCGGGGTCGAAGGAGCATCATTGGCAAGGCCAAATTGTGCGTAGCGCCGGTACTATTGACACGCGTAGCCGCCAACAATTTGTGGTCGCCCAAGTCGATAATCCCTACGCGCACAACGAAAACGATCATCCACCGCTGAAAGTGGGCAGCTTTGTTGAGGCAAAAATCAACGGCAAAACATTCACCGATGTTTTCGTTATTCCTCGCGCGGCTCTGCATGAAGGACGGGATATCCTGTTGGCGGTGGATGGCAAGCTCAAGCGTCAGCGGGTAAACATTCTCTGGTCGCAAGGCAACGAGGTCGTTGTGCATGGCCTTCAACCGGGGAGCCAACTGATTATCACGCCACCCGCCTACGCGGTTGACAACTCAGCTATTTTGATCAAGAAAACGGAAAAACCCGATGCGAATAAAACGACCCTTACGCCAGAAAAAGGAAAAGGGACATGATCGCATGGTTCGCGCGCAACGGTGTAGCCGCTAATTTATTGATGGCCGTTATCATCGGGCTAGGCTTACAGGCCACTTTCGAACGCATTCCGATGGAAATCTTTCCCGCTATCGAACGCAATGTCATCACCATCGTAGCCGTTTACCGCGGAGCCACGCCTGCCGAGGTCGAAAAAGGAACCACCATCCGTATCGAAGAGGCCATTGCTGACCTGGAAGGCATCGATAAAATCAAATCCACAGCACTGGAGGGCGTTACAAACATCAGTGTCGAATTACTGGACGGTTATGATCCGCGTGATCTTCTCGACGATATCAAAGGCCGCGTGGATGGTATTAGCACCTTTCCTGACGGGGTGGAAAAACCTATTCTGAACGTTCTACAACGCCGTAAAGAAGTTATCAGCGTTGTACTTTCAGGCGATATAACCGAACATGCGCTACGCCGCCTGAGCGAGGAAGTGCGCAGCGATCTCACCGCCCTGCCCGGCATCACCCAAGTGGAATTATCCGGCGTGCGCCAATATGAAATATCCATTGAGGTTTCTGCTGCCACGCTGCAACGTTATGGCCTCAGCCTGGATGATATTGCCGTGGCCATCGGTCAATCCTCCCAAGATGTACCGGCAGGCAGCATCAAAACCGAAGGCGGCGAAGTCTTGTTACGCAGCCTGGGGCAGGCATACCATGCAGAGGATTTTGCCAGTATCGTCGTGATCACCGATAAAGAAGGAGCCCGGGTAACACTCGGCGAGATTGCCGATATTCGAGACGGCTTTGAAGAAGAACCTTTGTACGCATTGTTCGATGGCAAGCCCAGCGCCGAGTTGGATATTTACCGAGTGGGAAAACAAAGCGCCATCGAGGTTGCTGACAAGGTCAAAGACTATATTGAAAGCAAACGAGAAGAGTTGCCGGAAGGGATTGAAATATCGTATTGGCGAGATCGCTCGCAATACGTAAAGCTGCGCCTGCAAACCTTGCTAAAAAGCGCCTTCCAGGGAGGCATTCTAATTTTCCTATTGCTGGCATTATTCCTGCGTTTCTCAGTCGCCGTGTGGGTATCCATCGGTATCCCCATCAGCTTTCTGGGCGCGCTGGCGCTGATGCCCCTCTTCGGCGTCACCTTCAACCTGGTGAGCCTGTTCGCCTTCATTCTGGTTTTGGGCATTGTCGTGGACGATGCTATCGTCACTGGAGAAAATATTTTTTCAAAACTAAAAGACAGCGATAACTCGACCGAAGCCGCTATCAAAGGTACTCAGGAAATTGCCGTACCAGTAACCTTCGGTGTCTTAACAACCGTTGCGGCCTTTATTCCTTTACTGATGATGGGGGGTGATCGTGGCCCTTTATTTGCTCAAATTCCCATGATTGTTATTCCAGTACTGCTATTTTCTCTCATAGAATCCAAACTGATTCTGCCATCGCATATGAAGCATGTGCATCTCGACGGCAACAAATCACTGGGGTGGCTTCAACGCGTACAACGCCGCATTGCCAATGGCCTCGAAAAGGGTGTGCATAGATACTATCGTCCGTTGCTTTCTTGGTCCTTAAACTGGCGCTACCTGATGCTAACTCTGTTTATTTCTGCATTGTTAATTATTCTGGGAATCGTCATCAGTGGCCGTTACCACTATACCTTTTTTCCTCGCATACAAAGTGAAACGGCCAAAGCCACACTGCTCATGCCGCAAGGCACTCCGGTGGAAGTCACCGAAAAACACCTCCGCCATATCACCAACATGGCCAAACAACTGCGCGAAAAATACACCGATAAGACCACCGGTGAAACCGTCATCAAACAGATCATGACGACCGTGGGACAAACCGGCAGCGGGCGTAGCGCCTCAACGGGGAAGTCTCACTTGGGACGTATCAGTTTCGAAATCGTTCCACCCCAACAGCGAAAGACCAATATAACGAGTTCACAACTGGTAAGAGAATGGCGCAACTTGATTGGCACTATCCCAGGCGCCCAGGAAATCACCTACCGTGCTGAAATCGGACATGCTGGAGAGCCTATTGACGTGCAGCTTGAAGGTCAAAACGTTGAGAAATTAAAGTCTGCCGCCGCCAAGATACGCGCTCACCTTGGCGAATTCCCTGGCGTATTCGATATTCGTGATACCTTTGAAGGCGGGAAAGAAGAAATAAAACTGCACATCAAACCCGCTGCAGAACAGCTAGGACTAAACTTGAAATTATTGGGAGAACAGATTCGAAATGCATTTTTTGGCCGTGAAGCACAACGCATTCAACGTGGCCGCGACGATGTACGCGTCATGGTACGCTATCCATTGGAGGAACGCCGTTCCGTGAGTGACCTTGAGTCCATGTATATCCGCACACCGGATGGCACGCAGATTCCCTTCTCTGCCGTGGCGGATGCCGAGATGGGACGCGGTTTCGCGACCATTGATCGCGTTAACCGCAACCGCACCATCAATGTGACCGCCGATATCAATAAAGAAAGCACCAATATCAATCAAATCACGACCGATCTGAGTGAGTTTGTTCCCGCATTGCTGAAAGACTATCCCGGCGTACACTATCAACTGGAAGGTGAACAACGTGAGCAAGAGGAATCCATGCGCAGCCTTAAAACGGGCGTAGTCTTTGTTTTGTTCGTTATCTATTCGCTGCTGGCCATTCCGTTTCGCTCCTACCTTCAACCGCTGATTGTGATGGCCGTCATTCCCTTTAGCCTGGTGGGCGCTATTCTCGGACATATGATGATGGGAATGAATTTAAGCGTTATGAGCTTGATGGGCATGCTGGCTCTGATGGGCGTAGTGGTAAACGACAGCCTGGTTTTAGTCGATTACATCAACCGCCGACGCCGCGAAGGCATCGACTTGCACACCGCGATCAAAAAAGCCGGTGTGGCACGCTTTCGACCTATCCTGCTCACATCGCTCACGACCTTTGTGGGCCTCACACCACTTATATTGGAAAAAAGCACGCAAGCACAATTCTTGATTCCCATGGCAATCTCGTTGGGCTTCGGTATTCTGTTTGCAACACTCGTCACCCTACTATTGGTACCCACCAGTTACCTTATTTTGGAAGACCTGCGTCGTTTGATTTTCCGCCGAAGGGGAGCGACTTCACTCGCGTAACTTATGGATAAAAAGTCATTGGAAGTTATTCAACTTTTCGTCGCCAAACTACTCGAAAGACACCGAGAAATTCAGCATCACCAAGATGAAGATCAATCGTTAGTTTATGCCAACAGCCTACTCACTTATTGGCTAGAACGAAAAAACCACACCGACCTGCCACCACAAATTGTGGTGATCGGCCCCACCCAGGCTGGAAAAAGCACCATCGCAAACCTATTAATGGGCGGAGAAGTTGCCGAAGCCAGCCCCCTGGCAGGGTTCACACGGCACGCCAGCGGGTATTTCACAGACCCTAATGATGAGAAAATTGAAACCGCCTGCAATAACCTATTGCCCGGACTGAACCGCAGCTTACCGCGCCATTTATCCAACGATAAACTTGATTGCTACACATTACAGTTCAAACCAGATACGTTAGCCATCCGCAAACCACTTATGGTTTGGGACACCCCGGATTTTGATTCTTTTAGCTCACGTAGCTACCGTTCAACGATACCCAAATTGTGCGCGGTCGCTGATTTAATTGTGCTGGTCGTCAGTAAAGATAAATATGCCGATCAAACCGTTTGGGACATGCTGACACTCATCGGCCAAATTAAACGACCAATGTTGGTTTGTATTAACAAAACCCCCAATGAAAACCAAGCTGAAATACGCGCTGTCGTAGAAAAGAAATTCCTCGAAGAGCGCATCATTGTTAATGGTATTACAACACTACCGATATTAACCGGAGACCATTTATCAGCTTGGCTAACTCAAGCCGAAACTGAACAGTTTAGAAAACTGACAGACGCTAACTTAATTCCTGATGCGGGCCTGCAAGACGTTACTCAACTCAAGCAATTTCTACAGCGCCACTGGAAGGGCTGGATCAACGCAGTAGAAGAAGAGTGCAAAGCTCAACAGCAATGGGAGACCATAGTCACCACCACACTAAAAGAATCGGCGCTAGCCTACGAGCGTGATTACCTACGCAACCCCGGCTATGGAGACACCATGCAACGCGCCATTGCGCGCTTGCTTGAATTACTGGAACTTCCAGGGATTGCGGCCGGCCTAGCCCGCGCACGTCAAACCATCACCTGGCCGGCACGAAAAATCACCAGCTACTTTAAAAAATCGGTGGCAAACAATGATAAGACCCCGCCTACCGATCATGAAACACAAGCACTCAATGATGTACTTGCGCACTTATTCTTGCAATTACAGCGCAAGGCGGGCGAGCACGCCGCAAATGCACCCGAAAATACCCGGCTATGGTGGCAACATCTTTGGCAGTACACACAGTCCCAGTCCAACGCATTAACCGAGACAGGAAAGAGATCCATCCACATACACCAGACCCATTTTGCGCCGCATATTGAAGACTCTGCTCAAGAGCTTTTTCAGCATTTACAACAACACCCTGCTACTTTAAACGGCCTACGTGCAGCGCGTGTTTCTACCGATGCAGCGGCTGTAGTATTCGCGTTAAAGACAGGGGGTATCGGTTTAAACGATTTGATTCTAGCACCTGCGATGCTGTCATTTTCTACCATGCTGACCGAAGGCGCGGTCGGTCGTTACATGAAAACGATTGAAGAAAAACTTAAAATAAAACAACTTAAGTCTATCAATGAGCACGTACTTTCTCCCATGCAACAACAGCTTATTCTAATGCCCTCTAACATGGACAACTCCGAACTTTACGGACTCTCTGCAAAAGAATTAGAAGAAACCAATAATGCGCTGGAAAAATTAACCCATGACCGATAAATTTCAGGCTCTATTCGATGAGGCGCTGCAATGGGCCGAAAAAGCAGATGCTGCTGGATGGGCTAACCCCAAAGATGTGAGAGCCCTAAAAGAAACACAAGAAACACAGATTGAAAAACTCTTCAAAGAACATGGACGCCGCCCCTTAATCGTCGCCTTTTTTGGTGGCACGGGCGTTGGTAAAAGTAGCTTACTTAATCGACTTTCCGGTGAAAATATCGCTCGCGTAGGCGTTGAACGGCCAACCTCAACGGAAGTGACGCTTTACCTTCATCAGATCTATAAAACCCAACTACTGCCCGACGAATTACCCACTCAAGACACCAATATTGCTTATCATAAACAGGATCATCGCCGCCTGGTGGCCTGGTTAGACCTACCCGATTTTGACAGCACTGAAAAACACAACAAAGAATTGGTTCAAGCCTGGCTACCCTATATCGATTGGATGATTTACGTGGTCAGCCCTGATCGGTATCACGATGAAATGGGCTGGCGATATTTGCAAGAACGTGCTCACCGCCATGCCTGGCTCTTCGTCATGAACCATTGGGACGAAGGCAGACCAGAACAAATTGATGACTTACACAAGCGCCTAATCAGTACCGGTTTTTCCAAACCTACTATATTGCGTACTATCTGCAACGAAAAAGAGCAAGAAGATGACTTTTCCCAACTGGAACAAACCATTAACGACTCCATTCGTGAATATGGTATTTCGGTATTAAAAGAGCTCGGCTTGCAAGCACATATCGAAGAAGTTTCTTCTCAATTGAATGATTTCCAAGATTTTATTGGTGACTCTACGCACTGGAAAACACTACAAACAGAATGGACTCAAACCACCAGTAAGGGGCTGGATACCCTCAGTCAACAACTGAGGCAGAACGCCGATAGCATTCACCAAGGTATGCGTACCCAAGAATCACCGCCCCTGCTACCTTTCCAAAAAAACAAGACAACCCAGCTTCCCGCACCGACAACGCTGACCGACTCTGTTTGGACACCACGTAATCAAATGCGTATCGACGATCTTTGCACCCAACTCATTAACCAAATGCAGTCAGCAGCGCTCCCCTTCCAGCCTATGAAGGCACGTCTCGAAAAACTCAAAACCGAAGCACAAGGAACCGTCGAAATATCCATCGAAGATCATCTTGCGACCGCACTTGCCCAACCTGGCACCCCCCTACAACGCACACTCTACCGCTACAGCAAATCACTCAACTGGTTGCTACCACTGCTAGCGGCATTGTGGGCAAGCCTTCATCTCGTAACAGGGTTCTATTCAAGCACCCAGGGAGAAAAAGCCTTTCTAGGGCTAAATTTTGCCATCCATACCGCCTTACTCATTACATTGGCCTGGTTAATTCCCTGGCTGGCTCAACGAAAACTCAAACCCTCCAAAGCAAACGCGACGAAACACGGCTTATTTCTAGGCAGTACGGCTGGTATTTCCGAACTAAAACATCAATTCCAAACAGCCTGGAACGATAATTCAGAAGAACAAAAAAAGCAGAAACGGAACATCCAAATACTACAGGATAAGCTAAAGAGCTATCAGACAAGTACCTTGGAACAACTTGAAGGATATGTAGGAAAATCGAAGTAAATATTCATTCTAAGCAGGGTTAATTTCCAAGAGACCTATTCCATCCATTAAACATGACTAGAATACTATCCCGTTGCCCGTAACGGCAACGAAACCTCGTCTGCGGTATTGTTAGATTTCTGCTGATAACTACTCACTACCTTTTTTTCGCTAGAAGCTCTTGATCCAGCGTCACCCTGCAGATGTTCATCGTGTATTTTAAAAAACGAAATAGTCTCCCGAAGCTTACCCACTTCTTCCAATAACAAACCCGATGCGTCAGTAGTCTGGCTAATCAGAGCGAGGTTGTTATTCACACGATCAACCATACCAGCCATTGCATCTACCGTAGCTGTAATGTCTTTTGATTGCTTTCTAGACGCTTCGCTCACTACGGATATGTTTTCACCCACTTTTTGAACTGAATGGATAATATCAGATAATGTCTCGCTCGATGCCTGGGCTAACTGCTCTCCCTGCGATACACGTTCCTTACTCGCTTGGATCAGTTCACTAATTTCCTTTGCAGCCTCAGCACTTCGCTGTGCCAGATTACGAACTTCTGCGGCCACCACCGCAAACCCTCTGCCATGCTCACCAGAACGTGCAGCTTCGACGGCCGCATTAAGTGCAAGGAGGTTGGTTTGAAACGCAATTTCATCAATTACACTGATCGTATTGGAGATTTCATCGCTAGATTCGCTGATTGATGCCATGGCATCAATTGACTGCTGAATAATTTCACCTCCACGGGATGCCTTCTTGGTCGCATCTGATGCGAGCACTTCGACCTCTTCGGCACTCGCGGTATATGTTTTTACCTCGTCATCCATATGCCGCATTAGATCCATTGTGCTGTAGATAGCTTTTCCTTGCGAAGAAATGATTGAGTCAAGCGTCTCCCCGGCACTTGCTATATGTGTTGCGTGCTTATCCACCGAACTTGCAACTTCTGACACGCCGCGAATAGACTCTTCGATATTGACGCTCATCACCGTAAACTGGCGTAATACTTCTGAAGAATCATCTCGTCCTTCTTCTTTTGGGTAACGTTTTAAATGCCCCTCAGATAATAAAACGGAGCGTCGCTTGGCTTCTTTTAAACGAGATACTACTCCAGACGCAATAACGACTACAGAAAAAATAGGCAATAAAAAACAAGTAAGCAGTAACGATATTAATCTTGAAAGGTTATCCGCTATCCTTGCTTCATTGTTTTCTGAATGCCACTTATTCAAGGCTGTGTTTATTTGCCCAACTTGACTTATGATTTGAGAAGTCTTCTGCTGAGACTGAGCGACTGGATAATGTTCAGTTAACAAACGCGAAAAAGATAATAGCTGGTTATGTATTGGTTGATAGGTAGAACCATCATTCTTTGTCTTCCCATTCTGATCAGCACTAAGATCAGCAAGCCCTTGGCTTACCTTCGGCAGAAACACCGCCAGCTCATCCATCACCTGCTGATCCGAAGAATTCACAAGCGATGTGACCACGAGGCCGCTCTGGATTTTACTGTAGAACCTTTCAATTTCAAGCAGCCTATTCCCATCACTGGCAATTTGAATCAACATATAAGTAGCCAATCCCGCCCCCACTATTAGTGACGTGAAAAGTACCGCAAGTTTAGCCGGTGTATTGATATTCCAGAGATATTTCAACATGCACACTATCCGTAGTCTATTCCAGCATAAAAGCTGGCAATTATTATCCACTCTATTACAGCACCCAAAGAAGGAGCCATCAGTTACACAGGGCCAAAGCACTAATTCTAAAGCGAGAAATATTCTCGTATATTAGTAAAAGAATGTGTTTGTTAAGCTCAATTTACAATTACAATTGTCTCAATAAAGTTGTCACCCCCAAACTCAACTGCCTAATGGCATTTACAATCTGACAAATGGTAACGTATCAAAACTGAGTCAAAACTAAACAGGCTGGCAATATTCTAATAAGAAACGAAAATGTAATAACATTGCGAAATCTATATACCTTATGCGGGCGATGTTATGGGCAGTGGGACGTGGATACATGAGCAGATCACCCGAAGCACTTCGGATTCCTCATGGGTGACTACATTATCATGCGCTATGGTTTTGAGAAGTGCTTTGACAAGTCTTTCTTTAGCCTTTGGGTTCAAACGATCTAACGTTGGAATCGCGGTATCCAAGTGCTTTCTCCAGTTTTCATCGGTGGAGACAAGCATATCAATTCCCAACTCTGCAGCCCCCACATTAGCGGCTTCCGTTCTACTTGCTGAATCTTGATGCCCTAATTTGGCTATGGTAACCATTAATATGGAAACCTCCGCCTGAACATCTTCAATATTTTTCTCACCGTGAATAGAGCTTCTTGCCGGATATAGAGTCTCGTTAAGAAATTGTTGCAGCATTTTCGCAAGTGCATATTCAAAAACATCGACCACACCATCCGCCTGAATTAAATCATTAATGGTCTTCTTTAATATCTCAATATCTTCGGGTGGCCTTCTCTTTAACGCAGGAAAAGCAATCTCAGCAAGTGGGAGTCTGTGCTCTTTTAACAAGCCTTTGGCCATCGCCTCCAGATGCTCTACATGCTGTAGACTTTGCCCACCCATATTTTTTGCAATCATTAATTTTTGATGTTCGCGAATTGTTTCATCATCATCGAGCAGTAAGAGGTAGACCACTTCCCTGGCCCACTCGGTTGATCGCGCTGCAGAGTGTAAGTCTTCCGAAATAGAAGCCGCAATGACCGTCGCAAGAAAAATATGGTTCTGACTCGGGTTAGCAATCTGATCAACAATATTACCAAAATCAAACCCCGTCCCCGAGGCTTTGGATTGCTTTTCTCGATGCATTTCCTGTTCTGAAGCCTTATCGATGCTAGCCTGTCTTTTCAGAGTATTGGCTCTTAATTGCTCCAGCTCTTCTTCATGAAAACCAGGTTCGACCCGCCGAATCCGATCCAGTATTGGGGGGTGGGTTGCAAACATCTGGGTAAATGATTCTGCACCAAACATCATATGACTATACTCTTCGACCTCAGCCCCCATGGCCACACCCACATCATCAATCGCAATACGCTTTAACGCACCACCAATACCTTCTGGGTTACGCGTAAATTGCACGGCCGATGCATCCGCTAAATACTCTCTTTTTCGGGATATACTTGCTTTTATTAACCGGGTTAAAAACAGCCCCATATAGCCAGCCGCCATCACCCCAAGACCAATGGCCAGATTCCCCATACCATTGTCTCTGTCACTGCTTCTAAACCTCCTGCTATGCAGACCCGAATAGTAAATTTGGCGACCAATCAATGCGATGACCATAATGCCAAATAACACACCAATCATGCGAATATTCAGCCTCATATCGCCATTGAGAATATGGCTGAATTCGTGCGCAATAACACCTTGTAGCTCTTCTCGATTAAGCTTTTCGAGCGTACCACGCGTCACCGCAACGGCCGCCGTAGCGGGGGTAAAACCTGCAGCAAATGCGTTAATCCCGGATTCTTGTTCGAGCACATAAATATCAGGAACAGGAACGCCTGAAGCCAAAGAAATTTCTTCAACCACATTCCTCAACCGTCTGCGCAAAGGGTCTCTCTCATCGGCCCCGACTGGCACACCCCCCATTTCCAGAGCCACCTTGGCACCACCACCACGCAAAGAAATTGTACGATACAAACTAGAGACTGAAATTAACCCTGCTGTACCCAAAGAGCTAAGTGCAAGTACCGGAAGAGCCTCCGCTAGTGTGCGCCCTTCGGTACCACTGAAAAACACGTACACCAACGAATCGATCACTGCGATCACGCCAAGTGCTGCTAGAACAAAAGCAAAAACAAGCCAACGTGTTTGTCGTTTAGCGCGATCCTGGTGTTCAAAAAAATTCACGTACTGGGCGCTATTAAGATGTAAAAGAAACCTCGGGTAACACCCGTTTAGCTTCATCTTCTATTTCAAGTAATTCAGCCAATGTAAACCCAAAATTGTTCGCCACTAAATTAGAAGGAAAGCTTTCAACCTGGTTGTTATACCCCATTACCGCGTCATTAAACGCTTGCCGGGAAAACGCCACTTTATTTTCGGTGGTTGTCAGCTCTTCGGATAATTGCATCATATTCTCATTGGCCTTGAGATCTGGATACGCTTCAGTAAGTGCAAATAAACGGCCTAACGCACCGGATAAACCTTGCTCGGCTTGGGCCAACTCTTTCATTGCTTCGGGGTTGCTTGGATCCTTGGCCGCATTTTTAAGTCCCGTCACGGCTGAATTGCGTGCGTTAATTACGGCTTCTAGCGTTTCTTTTTCGTGCTTCATGTAACCTTTAGCCGTTTCAACCAGATTGGGAATCAAGTCGTGCCGGCGAGTCAGTTGCACATCGATCTGGGCAAAGGCATTCTTATACCGATTTCTTTTAGTGACCAGCCCATTGTACGCAGCAATCAGATAGACCACGACGACAATAATCACAAGCAATACTATCCACCCCATACTCATTGATTTTCTCCCATTATATCAGTGAGTTCATCATACCAAGTGGATGTATATGAAGACAGCATCGAGACAAAATTAAGTAGGGGGGATAACGACTAAGGTAGAGTTATTGATGAACTACCCGTTTTTACGCATCACATCATTCGCCTTCACAACAACCCTGTTTTGTCTACCCAATAAATTGAGCAGCATAATGACGCGTTCTGACCCAGAGGTATTGTGGACAATACCGCTAACACCTTTAAAAGGCCCATCGATAATCGTCAGCTCTTCACCTTTAGAGAACAAAGGCCTGGCCGGATCAATATATTCTTGGCCTGGACTCTGCGAACCCATTAAGTCATTGATAAACGTATTGGGAACCTGCACAGGGTCGTTGCCAAACTGAACAATCCTACTCACTCCGCGAGTAGAACGAATGGAGTAAAAACTGTCTTGAAAAAGGGCCAGATGAATAAATAAATAACGAGGGAAAAGCGGCTCGATGGCATCAACCCATTTTCCCCGACTACGCTTTTTATGCTTAATCAGCGGCAAATAAGCTTCATATTCCTGCCTCCTTAGATTTTCCAGTGCGCAGGATTCCTGTCGTGGCTTGCTATAAATGGCGTACCATTGGCGTTCCTTCATTCAGATCACCTTACTTATAATATAGAGCGCTTTGGCATGATGACTGACCAGTCCGTATCCTGCAGCGAAGGTTCACTGACCATAACTCTCTACCCACAAGAACGACATCAATTATTATTTTGTATTCCGAACACGAACCACAATATCTACACCTTCAATTTCGACATTATCACCAACATCAGGTAGCCGTGAGAGCTTTATTTCTGCCGAATCAATATCGCAAAGCTCACCGGTATCCATATTGTAGAGATGATGATGTTTACTAAGTTTAGTATCATAAACATGTTGATTAGGATCAACGATAACCTCGCGCAGCAACCCTTCGGCTGCAAACAAACCCAAAGTATTATAAATAGTAGCCTTTGACACATCACCGAAGGACTGCTTGAGCTGCTCACGCAGTTGCTCGGCAGTTATATGCTGATCCTGAACAAACAAACACCGACCAATATCAACACGCTGGCGTGTCGGCGTAATACCCCGGCTCACGAGTTTTCTAATTACCCGTTTACGTAACTCGGAATCTGGCAAGTCATTCATAATATTTGAAGAGTATACTGGCTCGTTGCACAAAGTCCAAAATCACCCCAGCTTACGATGCCACTCAATATACCCAAATAAAGTAAAAGTCCCAGCTTTTACCACTTAGCTTCAGCGATCAGTGGTGCCTCGGTTCATATGGCTCAGGATTTATCACTGATTCAACCCCGAGCATAAGGTCGGTAACCATCCGCGCAGAAGCAAGACCAATGACAATTCCATTACGGAAATGCCCTGCGTTAACAAACAAGCCATGAATACCCTTGTACTCCCCAACCGTCGGCACACCATCAGGCGAGCCCGGGCGAAGTCCCGCCCATTGCGCTATAATTTCGGCCTGCTTGAGCCTTGGCACTACCTCCACCGCAAACTGCTTTAAGGAGTCCCGCGCATCCCTGGTCACTTCTTTTTCAAACCCAGCATACTCCAGCGTACTACCTGCCAAAATCACGCCATCCTTACGAGGGATCAGATAGCGGCCTTCGTGCATCACCATACGCTGCAACATTCCAGGCCGAGCCTGAAACAGGATCATCTGACCTTTAACGGGGTAAACATCAAGGGCTGGTACGGCAACACTGGGGAGTAACTGACTGCTCCATGCTCCTGCAGATAACAATACCGTTTCGCTATCAAAACACCCTTGGGTCGTCTCAACCCCCTGAACTCGCCCGGCCTCCATACGTACCTCTAAAACGCTCACCCCTCGCTTCACGGTCACACGAGGATCATTAGTCGCACCCAGAGCTAAAGCCCTCATTAAACGCGGATTTCGCAATTGCTGAATATCCGGCATCCAAATTCCCTTTTGATAGCAGGCACCTAGACCCACCTGAACCTCCTCTAACGTATCGCGATCTGCCAGTAGCTCAATTCTTGCATCCCATTTTTCCGCCCAGGACTCCATTCCCAATTCAGGTTCATCCAAAACCAACAGCCCGGAAGGTAATAATTCAGCATCCACTCCCGTTTCAGCAAGCAAGGCCTGAATCAACGCTGGATAATGTCGCTGACCATAGCGAGCAAGCAGGCTAATTTCATCGGGGTAACGCCACGGATACAACGGAGACACAATACCTCCTCCCGCCCACGAGGACTCACGCCCCAATTCACGCCCCTTCTCAAGCAACAGCACCCGCCGCCCAGCTTCCACCAGAAAACGCGCACAAAGCAGCCCCGACACTCCTCCTCCAACAATAATTACATCAGTCATACCTTACCTAACAAAAACTCAAACGATGCAGACTAAACACACCGCATCCACCACCCAAATAAAGCTATCTTACCTCCTACACTCAAAGCGTACATACAACTTTTAATGTGAAGTAATAGCTA
>JAULBP010099363.1:0-11081 GCA_032355345.1 Lepetodrilus pustulosus
AATAAATAAATAAATAAATAAATAAATAAATAAATAAATAAATAAATAAATAAATAAATAAATAAATAAATAAATGAATAAATAAATAAATATATAAATAAATAAGATAAATAAATAAATAAATAAATAAATAAATAAATAAATAAATAAATAAAATTTAAAATGTGTAGTGGAGACAGACAAACAGGATAATTTCTCGAAGATGGATGGATGAATGAATGAATGAATGAATAGATAGATAGATAGATAGATAGATAGATAGATAGATAGATAAATAAACACAATCTTTTCGTATTGATGAACAGTATCACACACTATCACACACAGCTATATAACCATCCATTAACTTTACGTTTTGAGTTAAGAATGGTTGTTTCATAGTGCGTGATACTGTTCATCAATAAGATAGTGTTGATGTTAGTAGATTACGTCATGTAATCAACAACACTGAGTATAGAGTTCACTAATTGAGGCCCAAATGTCCTAGGGCCTTAATTTCTCAGAACAATCCCGGCCAGCACATCATGGCATACAATGTCCATACGATGTCGAAAATACGTTGGTTTTACATCAAAACGTAAAACCAACGTATTTTCGACATTGTATGCCACGATGTGCCAGTTGGGGATGCGGCTACAATTGATTGTAAGTAAAATTTTGGGTACCTACTATAAATGTAGGTCTGGTTGCATGAACCACCTTTATTGCTACAATAGTTTTCGCTAACCATATTCTCAAGTATTGTAATAATAACAGTGTTTCATGCAATGGCTTTACACGTGTTAGCTGGGTATCCTTTCACAAAGCTCTCTTATCCACTAAGAGACTGGTAGCATTCTCTTTGCTCTCTAATACACTGCTAAGAGAGCACTACCAGTGTTTTAGTAGATATGAGAGCTTCGTGAAAGGTTTCCCAGGTGCCCAACATTGGTACTGGTACCATCAATGCATTATAGCTACAGGTGTTCAAAGCAATGGGAATACAGTGTCCCCTCGATACAACAAAGAAGTTGGGGTCCATGACATACCCCCCGCATTATAGTACGCACTTTATACGATATTACAGGGAAATAACAAATATAAAAATGGGATCCACATCTGACCTCGCCTTACATCCGAACCCGCTGTGTATCGGACTGTGTTATATCGAGGGTGCACTGTAGTGTAATTGCAGAATAATATTTTAATCAAGATTGTTGAAATATTTAAGTTTATCCCATGTTCTAATTTACATTTTAATTTTTAAAACAAACATTTCAAGGATTGACTATAGTACCGGTATGCAAACTATATATTTACACTTTGTGACAGTGCTTAATACACATCCTGTAGGTTGCTACCAATCCTGTCAATGATAAAGGTTCTCACATATCACACCAGGCAAGTGATTCATCGATTCATCGCTGCACCAATCGGCAGCAACAACGAAAGGATTCTATTGAAATTTGTTGTTGCAAATTTCGCTTTTGGTTTGGAAGTATATAGATAAATAATAAGGCTCTATCTCAGAACGTAAATCACCGAGTTCGTGGCCACAAAATTAATCTCTGATGTGCAATAACCTATACATTTGGAATCTACGAGAATTCTAAATTTATTGCCACCCTTGTAGTGTAAATATCCACAAAGCTAATACAAAATAGCAGTGTTCGTGCATGTAAGATATTTCCTTTCATCTCAGAATTCATGCCCTTTGTCGGTGACATTTTTGTCCAAATACCAAAACACTTCCCACATTTGCATTATCGGTATATCAGAAACAAGTATAATGTTGCTGTATGTGATATTATGCTTAATAATTCTGAATTAAATTGACTAAATCTTGTCTTCATGTATAAAATCAGTAATCCATGTTATCTCCCTATGTGTGTGTGTGTGTGTGTGTGTGTGTGTGTGTGTGTGTGTGTGTGTGCATGCATGCGTGCGTGTGTGTGTGTGTATTTATGCACATGTTCATACCCCTCAAATACATACCTTTACACTCCTTTACAACTTGCCTACTCTTTGCTCTTTCCACGTTATCAAATCAACACACCTACACTCGCATAAATGTTCACTCCTTGTGCCACTTGATAAGCCAATGGAAAACAATGAATTTATGAGTGTACTCGCGGTGATCAGAGTCTGGCTAAGGTTTCTTCTGTCATTGGAAATAAATCTCATGGAATGGTACAATCGTGTATGTCCATATACGTCACATTGTATGTAACCTGAAGGATTCTCTTCCACTCTGCTATATTTAGTGTCGGTGGGCAACTTCTTGGTCTTAACCGTGGGAGAACATTTCCATTATGAATTCAGAGAGCACTTCTATTATGAATTCAGAGAACATTTCTATTATGAATTCAGAGAGCTTCTATTATGAATTCAGAGAGCATTTCTATTATGAATTCAGAGAGCATTTCTATTATGAATTCAGAGAACATTTCTATTATGAGCATTTCTATTATGAATTCAGAGAGCATTTCTATTATGAATTCAGAGAGCATTTCTATCACGATGTGTTCATCAGTACCTGCATTCTTAGTAAGGGCATGCAGTGCCACTCGATTAAAAACAGAAAAGTGCAGATTTTCTACCAAGGTCACCACAGAGCCAATCAGTGTCCGCATTCACTGACACACCTCCCATGACTAAGACTACGAAATGTCCCACGGGTACTATAGATTTGGTATAGTATCCGATGTGTTACAAACAATGAGTGTGTCCATAAACAATGCATTGTACATATTTTGTGATTAACTTAGCATGAATAACTGACAAACCATGACAAAAATATTGAAAGCTGCTCTAAACTCCAATTCAAAATAAAAGTAAAAAGAAGTAGAAAGCATGAACGCTATTACTCAGATAGATTAAAAATAATATTTCAAAAACTTATTACAATACTACATGTTGGACTACTTAACCTTCTCCCTGCTGAAGACAACTGGAGGTGCCTTAAACAGCAATGTCTGTGCCTAATCCAGCAGGGAGAGGGTTAAAACAGTACCGTAATATTACAAGGAACAATAATTGTGTATTAAAGATATACAATAAACATATAATAATAATGATTATATGATGAAACTATAAATTAATATAAAAATAATAATAATTGATATTAATAAACTGCCAGACGACTAATGTATTATTCCAGAGGGGAGCTGTGTACCAGCCCCTTGGGCAATGAATCAGTGTACACCCAGTGTTCCTTCTCAATTTCCTGTGGAGTGCACTATTCACACATAATTAATATTTTCATTTCTAAAAAAAGGTCTAACCTCTCATGAATAAAGCTGTCTAACATCCCACTCAACAACACCAGAAAGAGAACTAAACAAAACAGATTTCACAAGTAACAATCCCTTTTCCGTTAATTTTTCATTGATGCAAACAGCTGAGGTTTGAGTCTAGCTTGAGCACGCAATGAACTTTGAGAATATGTCAAACTTGAGAAAATGTCATCACTTGCATCATCAATGGTTCCGGCGAAGTGTCGGGAAGTGTCGAGAAGTGTCGATTGTTCAACACTACAATACTTATGACTAGCTGCCACGGCACCCGGAATCTCAACACTGTATCTAGGTATCCTTTCACAAAGTTCTCTTATCCACTAAGAGACCATAGCACTCTCTTTGCCTATAGCTAATACACTGCTAAGAGAGTATTATAGTCTCTTAGTAGATAAGAAAGCTTTGTGAAAGGATACCCAGGACCTTAGCTAGGCATGAGGCAGGGGTGGCAGCTATGCCCCCAGTTGTTTTACCCAACAATGTTATTTCTCTCATAAATGGCAATATTACATTGTGATTTACATTTTACTGCGCCCCTCTGCTAAAATAGTTAGCTACTGCCCTGCATCTGCAGAGCAGTAGCTAGCCACGGGGCAGGGGTGGCAGCTGCCCCCCTAGTCCGCTTATCCCAACTATGTTATTTCTCATAAATCACGATATCACTTTGTAATTTTCATTCAACTGCCCCCCTACTGCCCCACTATAGTTAGCTACGGCCCTGATCTGAACACTACATCTGGAATCTGAACAATACATCTGGAATCTGAACACTGAACACTACATCTGGAATCTGAACACTACATCTGGAATCTGAACACTACATCAAGAATCCCAACAGTTGTTGAGGTTTCATTTGTACAACAGGTGTATCTAAGTAAATCTTTAGAAGCATTCTATCACAGATAGTTGACCTAAATAATGGAAGAACAAAATTGTATCCGAGACTACTTATGTTTAATTTGTCCACCCAAAAGTTGTTATTTCCTGATGCACTTATTCCCCAACACTCGATAGCAATCACAAATTCCATACTTTGTATGAATAAATGTTACGTAACACTAATTATCTTGTCTTTGATGCATCATCTGATCTATGAAGGAAACATAGTATTATATTTTAGTCATACCATTTTGAATTATGTTGCCTTGCATTAATATAATGCAGCAAAAAAGAATACAACCAGATTTGGATATAAGGCTGGGGTCAGACATGGATCCTATTTTTATTTTTGTGATTTACCTGTACTATTGTATAAGGCGGGTACTATAAGGCGGTGTCATGGACCCCAACTTCAGTGTTATATCAAGGGGACACTGTACAAACATGATTTTATGTGTGTCAAGTAAATGTACTTTGCAATTGTAGCTAGGAACTAGTCCAAAACAACCATAAATATCTGTGATATTATGCCTTTAATGTGTTACCATATACGAGACACTATATTTACCTAGATTAACCAGAAATTTAAATTTACACATATCGAGAATAAAAATGTTACAAGAAAATCTAGTAGATGTATATTCTAGTATATTCACCAACATACATGTATAGTCTAGTTGGTATAATTTCCATTAGAATGTGTATATAGTATGGTACCTGTATATTTATCAATTGTATGCTTTAACCCTCTCCCTGCTGGATTATACACATGCACTACTGCTTAGGGCATCTCTGATTCCCTGCAGCAGGGAGAGGGTTAAGCGTATAAGCAGCTAGGCCACTCGGGGTATAGTTCCTCGGAGTACTCTTATCTACTACGAGACCTTAAGCACTCTCGTAGCTCGTGCACTTATGAGAGAGCTATAGTCTAATAGTGAATAAGACAGCCTCGACAAATGATACTCTGGTCAATTAAAGCATGTTCTATTCAACTCTCTATTCATTCAAGCGTACTTGTACCATTCTTTAAGACCATATCAAACGTCTTTTCGCATCACTGGTTATATATTCATGCCCAAATGAACAAAAGACATGCTTCTAAATGCAACAACAAAATACAAATTAAGGAAGTCATGTCCTTGAAAGAAAGCATAGATTTTATACACTAGCCCTGAATCAGTATATATACAAATGTAAAATATATATAGGTGGAGAGAACCTATCAATCTGTATCTATTATTAATAATTGAAGGAAAAAAACAGCTACAAGATGTTAGGCATATGAGTTGTATAAACATTGTCACTTCAAAAAGCTCATCTAAAGTAAATTGTAAGCAGAAAGTATGATAATTTTACTACAATTTGGCTTATCGGTATCACCAAAATATATGATACAAGGATGGCAATTTTTTTTTTTTGTAATGGAATATATAGTTGCTTTCTAGAATCTTTCACTAACATCACAACTTGTCAGTTTAGGGCAGGAGGAAACCCACAACATTCGTAGCGCTGAATGTTGAAGTAAACCTGCGAGCACCGGCTGGTACTGACAGACTAAGGATGATAACTGTAGTGCCACTCTACAGACAGTGCAACCTATCAATATCGCGTTAGAAATGTAACTTCTGCGAAATTGATGCCGGGCCCCCGTGGGGTGGGATTTGAACTCATGTCTTATCCTTCACAACTAATGTCTGCAGCAGGCATACACATCGCGACTGAAACCGACCAAGTCTTGTAACCACGTACCTGGAGTCGTCCTTGCTTTTCCCCGCCCACTGACCTCCGCCCCGACCCCGGGGGGAGAAGCGACTGTTGTCACGACTACTGCCCGTCCCCACACTGTGCCGGTCACTCAGGCTGGACCGATCACTGTGGCTGAAACAAACAACAGCCTGGTGTTAGCCGCAGGTCTTCCAACATTCTAAGTATCGAAATAGAAATAAACTCAATGCTCTAAGTATCCAAATAGAAATTAGCCAGTGAAGCCCATTTTCCATGCTTTTTGAAATAGAAAGTAGCACATGAAGCGCATTTTCCATGCTGTAAGTATCAAAATGCGACATGCGAGGCATCAAAAGCCTGGGTATCCTTTCATTAAGCTCCTTTATCCACTAAGAGACTGGTAGTGCTCTCTTTGCCGATAGCTAATACACTGCTAAGAGAGCGCTTAGTAGATAAGAGTTTCGTGAAAGGATACATTGTTTTCCATATTCTAAGTATCAAAACAGAAAGTAACACATGAAGACTATTTCCATTAAAATACAGCTACCATTTTTCTCAGTTCTAAATCTGATTATTTTTTCCCAAATTTATTGCCTTGTCAATTTTCATACACGATAGTACACTGATAAAACTCATCATCTCAATACTATTGCAAAATAAACCACCATGTAAAACTAGTTTTCCATGCTTTAAGTATCAAAATAGAAAGAAGCATACAAGATCTGTACACCTACCTTCCTCTGGGGAATGATCGCGGACTTGGAAAGTTGTATTTTGGTCTGCCCACATAGGTGCTGCTCCCACCACCACCTCGAGCTCCACCTCCACCTCCTCTCTCGCCTGCAAACACAACGCCTCAATTACATATTACACAATAGATTCAGGAATAATATTCTTGTTGTAAGTGAGCTACTGTTTTACGCCAAAGCGGGAATCTTTCACCCATAAGTGACGATATTGCAAAAGAAATAGTGGCACCTTGAGTTATCTTTTTAACCAAAGCCCATTTTGTAGTAAAGCAACACGTGACTTCAGTCGTTACTTACTGCTATGCCCTTGGTCCCTTCTGCCGTAATTCCCAGGAGGCGTGAAGAATCGACCTCGTCCAGAAAAGCCACGACTTCCACCACGATCTCCACCACGACCTCGGCCTCGCGTAGTATCCTGGAAGGATAACCAAAAACTGAATATATGCTGTAAAAACATGCCAGACATTTACTTCAAATTGTGTCTAGCTGAAACCAGGATCAGTGGGATTACAACCAGTATATCCTCGGGCCACATTAAGTCTGGTTAAGCAATATTAACTTTCTCCACAATGTAGGCACCCTGAGATGCCCTAAAGAGCACTGCCTGTGCCTAATCCAGCAGGGAGAGGGTTAATGAATGCTTGAAGGACTTGCAGTCACTATGCATGCTGGCTGAACGACTTCTGTAGCGCTATATACATAGTACCACATAGTGAAAAGTAGCATAGTCTGAACACACCCCAGATCTCGACATCCTGACACTGAGGGGAGAATCTTACCTTGTCCGTCCTCCTCGACTGGCCCGACAACAGATGCTGTCCAGGTGGCGACGGGCCTGGATGTCGCTGGTTCTTCTCCATCTTGATGAAGTCATCGACGTGCATGGATGGAGGGCGACTGGTGTTGGGTGGTCGGGACCGAAACGGATCGGAGCGGTTGGAGGCCATCATGCCGTGGGCGGCTCCTCGTCCACCACGCATCGGCGCCACTGGGCGGGGAGAAAAAAAAGCTTTATTAACGGTACTTGACATTGGCTTTATATTGGTGGGACCGCGATCATTGTGAGGGGTTGTTTATTGACGACAATGCCAGGTGATCACTAAAGCTGTTGCTGCTGCAGTACTAGCCCCGGTTCCACCGAACGGCTGTAGTACTCCCAGGGTATCCTTTCACGAAGCTCTCTTATTTACTGAGAGACTGGTAGCACTCGCTTAGTAGTGTATTAGCTATCGGCAAAGCGAGCGCTACCAGACTCTTAGTGGATAAGAGAGCTTCGTGAAAGGATACCCAGATCCCTAACTCCCATATGTTAACACAGAATTACGACTCTTGTAGTGCTGCAATCATTCTGTAGAACAGGGTCTGGACGTCAATGTTATCAGGATGTACCACATTTTCCGTCATTCGTAGAACCTTTTGGGTGTTTACCAGACCTAAGTCGTAACTCACCATACGGTCTGTTCCCTCTTCGACCACGATGATGAATGTTGATCACTTCATGAGATCGCCGTCTATATAAAAGAAA
Source organism: Lepetodrilus pustulosus (assembly GCA_032355345.1). Lineage (NCBI taxonomy): Eukaryota > Metazoa > Mollusca > Gastropoda > Lepetellida > Lepetodrilidae > Lepetodrilus > Lepetodrilus pustulosus. The sequence continues at coordinate 8,154 of JAULBP010099363.1, forward strand.
CAAAATTATCATTCACCTGATAAGAATACACCAAAACGATAATGATAAACAAGCCCCGAGGTTATTGAACATTTTAGAGTACAATTTTATGCTCAAGTCAAATTTTGTACAGTGATTTGTGAACAAAACTTCGAAATTGAGTAAGAAATCGTACTCAAAAACATTCTGTCGCCTCAGTAGCAGGTCTGTGTAGCTCACCGGAGTCGCCTGGGCTTGACGATATCCTCGGCAGACGGACCTCGGTCTTTAGCCAGCTCCTGCTCGATGGTGAAGTCGGGGAAGTACTTGGTGCACAGCTCCACCAGGTTCCCTTGAAACAGCTCCACATCTGGGTCCGCCTCCTCCAGCACGGGGTTCGCCAGCCAGTAGGTGGCGCTCAGTCGCTCGTCCTCGCCGTCGCTCACCGTGAACATGATGCGTCTGTTGAACAGGCTCAGGAGCCCGTCTGAGGCCACCAGCTCCACTTCTGCTAGGTCTGGAAAATCACAGGGGAAAATGGATTCTAGTAGAACATCATCATCACTGCATTATACCCACCTAATACTAAATTTCATAAACCATCGTGTATGATAAAGTACACACCACCTTACAGTGATCGAAATAGAGGGGGTCCTGGGCGTCATTTGAAAATCTGCAATGTTAAAGGTATCTGTGTGACACCCCCTGAACATTGCAGATTTTACTACCATTAACATTGGGCCTATGGAAAATGACCCTTTGATTATTTTTTTCTGAATTTCAAACACTGCTTTACATTGCAGGTCCACTTTGTCATCTCTACCTTAGGGGCCACAGATTCACGAGATCGACCCAAGAGCCTCAAGATATGTAGATCTATGGAAGATGCTCATCCCTGCTTATTCCCACCTCCTATCCAACCCCTGTTGCACCCAGTGCCCCACCGGAGGGAGCCCCACTGGAGGGACTGGCTATAATCCCCACCTTTGTCTGCGGCCGTCTCGTCTCCGTCTCGCAGCGTGCGGGTCAGACTGGTGATACTCTCCAACAGATTGTCCAGCGTCTCCTCCTCCTTGGCAAACACCTGCAACAGACAACCCAGTCAGACTGAAACTATTAGACAACCCAGTCAGACTATCAGACAACCCAGTCAGACTGAAACTATCAGACAACCCAGTCAGGCTGAAACTATCATGACCCACACTGGAAAGAGCTCTACCCTACTAAACTGTTCAAAGCATGGATCAAAACAAAATAATTTGATTCAATAATTTCTCCATTAGGTTTAAAATTGACAGTCCCACGACACACGACCTTGACCCCCATCCACCCATAACCTTGACCTTTCCATACATGACCTTGACCCTCCACACACGACCTTGACCCTGCACACATGACCTTGTCCCCCATGCACACTGACCTCCAGCAGTTTCTCCAGGTCGTCCAGGGGGTGGTCGTGACCGGTCTCCCAGGACAGCACGTGTCGGAGTTGGCTGCGGCTGATGGTGTAGGTGCGGCCCAGGCCCTCGTCGTCCTCCGCCGGCTTGTCCGTCACAACCAGCAGCCTCAGGAAGTCCAGACTGACCGATAGGGTGGACAGACAGTCTGAGCTGTCCTTGCTGAACGTGTTGTTGATCCTCATCAGCAGGTCGCTGAACACCGACGTCTGCTTCTCCAGGCACCTATGGAGGGCGTGGATAGATTTTGTGTTGTTTCTGTTTTTAATTAAACCTTGCCTTGCTGGATAAGGCACAGGTACTGCTCTTTAGAGCGTTATGTCTCACGTGAAATACTTAATGTTTTATTTATTTATTACTTGACAAAAAGGAAATTATATCTATATTATATTTTTTTTAAATGATAAAGAGTTTGTCTGAATATGACTTAGTTATTGTAATTCCTACTGCAGCGCATCTGGACACTCACTTGACCAGGTGGTAGAAGCCGTAGTCGTGGTCAGTCAGCATGACCAGTGTCCGCACACACGGCAGGATGGACGCGTACGCGTGGTCAGGATTGCCGATGTGCTGCAGCAGTCCGCCGATGATCAGTTGCAGTCTCTCACTGTCCGGCAGTGAACTGCTCAGTATCTATCATCAGGGAACAAGGTACAGTTAAAAACTGGTTCTGGGACCAGCAAACTACTCTACAGCTCAGTATCTAGCTGGATGTATCAACACAGTTAGACTGGTTCTGAAAACAGGCTGCTTTCCCTGTCTGATAGCGACACATTCCACAGACTATAAGATGGATACAAAATCTAAGTTTGCGAGGTGGCACACAGCAGAAACCTCATTGCCGCTACATGTAATTATATCATAGTAGGTGGCTCTATTTCACAAACAAAAAAGAAGACCAACATGTAATTAGGAAGAGATGAAATTACGAATGTTAATCTTCTAGCTTGTATACTCCCCAGGGAGTTGAGAAAGTGAAATTTATTTATTTAAAATCTTTTAGCCATGCCTTATTACTTGTTCATAGTTAAGTTCATCAAAGTATAAGGAGCCAATATGATTCTATTTTTATTAATGTCATCTGACTTGCCTATTAGTGATGTATTTACACAGGGCTCGAAATTGGCAAATGGATGTACTCACCTGTTCTGTGATGGATGTTTCGGGACACAGAGTAATTTCCGTATCACATAGACTCTGCAGCACAGACTGAAATGGAAAGAAAATATATCCAGTTGAATTAGGAAGATCTTCACGCAATCATAGTAGTGCAATAATAGAACGCTGGACCAGAACCAAAGGTCTCGGGTTCAAATCCCGTACTGGGTGCCCAACATCAATGTTCAGCGCTATGGATGTTGTAGGTTTCCTCTTGCCATAAACTGACTAACCATGATATACATGAAAGGATCTTGAATTACTATTATTAGTTTTTATTTGTAATGGTGTTTATAGTCGCTTTCTAGAATCTTTCACTAACATCACGACTTGTCAGTTTTAGGGCAGGAGGAAA
>JAULBP010099374.1:0-11078 GCA_032355345.1 Lepetodrilus pustulosus
GTACAGGGGCAAGTTAAATTGCTCTGCGGGCAACCTATTTTTTAACATATAGATGCTTTGGTGCCTTTACAACTTGCACTGACTAGCCCTGCGGGCAAGTAACTCAAAATGTTAGTCAGGAGCCCTGGTCCCTAGTTTGAGCCCTCTCTGGGTGGTCCAGCATATGTCCATGGTGGCAACCGTGGTTATATTTCCAGGAATGGAAATTAACACTAGCCCGCTAGCCCGGGCCATTTCTCCCAATGTTAATTTGTTAAAGGTATCCTAAGGGCTAGTACAAATTCATGTTTTTTGTAAACTTTTGTTATTTGTATCACTATTCGGGCTAGTAAGTTTTATTGGTCTTAAGTTTCCATCGCTGGTTCCTTCATATGCCGTCATGATAGCTCGTCACAAATTAAATAAAATAATTACTGTTTAATCGTGAAAGATGCCTGCAGCGACGTTGAACTCCATAATCACTCACTCTCTCATATAGCTCGTCACAAATGGAATTCAATGTCTGTCAGTATTACCATATCACCCATTGCCATTGTTCAGCGATAGAAATTGACATTAGTCCGCTCACCCGGACCATTAAATTATCCTGAGGACTAGTAGAAATTCATGTCTTTTGTTGTTTATATCACTATTCGGACTAGTAAGTTTTAGAGTTAATTTCGATCCCTGATTGTGAATTTACACCCGCAAGTGTACTGCAACCATGTGTACTGCAGGTGTTGTAGGTTTTCTTCTGTCGTGAGCTGACAAGCCATGTTGGAAAGAGTAACAGTATGCTGTCATACCAAATTCTTTGTTTGGAAATGATCCGATAGGTATGCTGTGTAGCCCATCCTCTCACTACCCAGACCCAATCATGCTAACTTTCTGCTTGATTATCTCATTTGCACATGACCATAAGAAACCAGTGCTGAGAAATCACATTTTTTTTTTATCTCTGAATTACTTTAGTGGATGTTATATTAACTCTATCCATGGTGGAGGTAACCAGAGATGCCCTAATGAGCTGTGCCTAATCCAGCAGGTAGAGGGTTAAATATTAACAATAATAATATTTTGTTTTACCTACTAGCAAATCTTCATTAGCCCATTACTACAATTTTAAAATTTGTATGCAGTTCTACTCCTCATTTTGATAACATATACTATTTAACATGTTTAGTAAAGTCTTAAAAAATCTCCTACTGTCCTTATGATACTAGGCGTCTTGTATTTTTATCTTTTAAAGGCATACTATAATATGTGTATGGTTGTTTTGGACTAGTTCTTAGCCACAACTGTAAAGTGCATTCACTTGACATAAGTGAAATCATGTTTGTACTTCCATTCCAACAACATTTTCATCGCTGTATGGTAGACACAGTACCACTGCACCACCGCGATAATGTGAATTGAATGTTTTTTTAACTAGCTGTATTCAATCTGTATGCCCCTACTTTCGTTTCCTCATACTGTGCATACAAATGGGCATAACTGGTCTAGGCTTTCCTGATATTCAAAGTGGTAGGACTCGATTTTTTTTAATCCCTTCACAAATCAACTGATTCTTTGAAGACAAGATAATTATGGGTCTGTAACTGAAATTCATATAAAATTAAAAATATGATGTTTTTGTTAACAATCGAGTGTTGGGGAATACGTGCATTAGTAAATAACAACTTTTGGGTGTATAAATCAAACGTAAACTAGCCTCAGACAGAAATTTGTGTGTCCGTTATATAGGTCAACCCGCATGATAGTATGCATTTAATACCACGGTTGCCAATTTTGTAGGTTATGTTTGAACATTGAAGTCATTGATGAGCTAAAGTAGACCTAAATCTATCTATTTTGTTATATTTATAGATCTACTTGGCCTGGTTTAGATGACATCCTCTAGGTGAAAATCCAGTGTACCAATATACCTTAGTAGTATTTCTATTTGTTTACGTATATGTGCACTGGTGTTAAATATATATATCAAAAAGTAATAAAGAACTATTTTGAGAAGCAAAGAAAAAATTTGAATCGTGTATACAAACCCCAAGGCCAATTTTGATAATTACATTTAAAGCGAAAGTTATAGTGGCAGCTCATTACTTATGTAAATCATGCACATGTGTATTTGTCAGTCAATAATCGCAGTGGCAGAGAAGTCCATTGTATATTTCATCGCATATGGGTGAAAATATTCCCATTGTGATCGTAAGACAATAAATCCCTCACCATCATCTACTACTACTACTACTACTACTACTACTACTACAGTGCTATCATCACACTGGTCTATAGGATTTGTAGTTATCTAGACAATCTTCTTTTGTTGCCTTTGTCTGTGTGAGGTCTTATCTTCAGTAGCAGTTCCAGTGTCTTGTCCCGGAAGACAAAGCTGTGTTCATGTATGGGATATAAGCCTGCAGATGTACCCACAGGTTTGACTGGCCGCATTATTATTGATTTCTCAGTCAGCTTGTCAGTGATAGAAAATTACTGCCATTGATCATCTCCCACTTCCAGCATGTGTGTGGTCAGTGAGAGTACATGTAGCCGGCCGATGTTGTGGTCGACGTACATGGTGCTGACCGCTGTTGTACTGTGTTCCAACCATTGATGGAATCTTCAAGGCATTCAATCACTATGTTTGAGTAGTAAATACAATCTACATTTATTTGTGATACTTATCAATTTGATATATCGCCAAAATCCCTTTCGTTGGTGCACATTGTGGGGAATTACATCTAGCAGTTAGGTGGTCCAAATGCAAGATAACATAAAAGAGTCGTGTAAGAGTTTCATTCCTATTCATATGAAATATGAACTTTTTGATAACTATCGAGTGTTGGGGAATAAGTACATCAGTTAATAACAACTTTTGTGTGGACAAATAAGATGTAAGTTGTCTCAGATAGAAATTTGTTTGTCGATAATATTTTAGATCAACAATCTGTGATCGATAGTATGGTTTTAAAATTAAATTCAGTACTTTCAGGAAATGTAAATTTTTCTGTTAATTTTTATTTCTCTATTTACTTTTGGTGGCTGATGAGCATAATGAAACTATCATGCTACTTATATGTCACACAATTACCAGCAGCTGTTGCAAAGTAACCCAGGGCACATAGGTTGTTATTTAATCTTTAAATTCCCATAATTCCTTTATATTGACATTTGGTAATTGTATTCATCCTGGTTATATCAGATTCCCAGGAGTAACAATTAACTAGTTAAGTATCTGACACATTTCGCAATGGAACCATCTCTGCAATAATGTCCATACCCTCACTCAGACTTTGTAATCAATTTGCTAAATGAGCTTTGTTCGGCCTTGAAACTTTTGAATTATTTATCGTAGCTAATTACGCATAGCTCATTCTTGCTTCTTCTGAAGTGCCATACTCTGGTGGTAGTAAGCATGGTCATGGATGGACCTTTCAGGGAGCTGATGAAAGACGGTGGGTTGTGATGCTATCAGCCAGTGTCCACTGAAGCCAAGACTTGAGTGTCATTGCCTTGGATGAAACCCTCGAGATTGCAATGCACAAGACAGTGACAAGAGATGTGGTGTTTACCTAACAACCTGCTTTCTTTACTTAGTAACCCAACCGTCTGTCGGGCTGGCGGCATGTAGATTGTAAAAAGGTTTCGTTGTCAGATTGGTAATGTTGGCTTTTATTGCTGCTCTGGATGTTGAGTTTTGATGGGGACAAAAATGCATGTTGTGTTCATGAGGTACAGGACTATCAGCGCTACTCTAGAGATGATCCACTGGTTTCTGTCTATTGGTCGTTTACAGCGAACAAATTTAACACTAGTCAGCTAGCCCGGGGCCATTTCTCCCCATACTAAAGGTATCCTAAGGACTAGTAGAAATTCATGTCTTTTGTATCACTATTCGGGCTAGTAAGTTTTAAAGTTAATTTTGATTCTGCACTTAACGCACACTGATGTAACTAATCCCACCTGTAGTGTATAACACCACTTAGTGGTGATGAGTTTATTCACTCCAATATTTAATTTATCTTGCTAAATTACATTACATATTTCCTTGATCACTGATTGCAAGATAGAATTTATTAACTTGCTTTCTTGATGATGATGATGCCATGCTTGAAGTTATGTCATAGTGATACAAAAGTCGTAATGATTTATATACAGTGAGTTGTGGAACATGGACGTCGTTTAACCCTCTCCCTGCTGCAGGCAACTGGAGATGCCCTAACAAGATGTGTTTGTACATAATCCAGCAGGGAGAGGGTTAAACCAGTGAAATTCAGAAGTGTTGTCACGATTGTTAATGAAATCAATAGTATTAAATATTAATGACTCACAAGGTACATGGAATATTAAAAAGTGTTTTCTATTAAAGTGTCCGCCTATTTATATTCACTCAATTCACTTGTTCAATTTTATCGTCACTGAGAAGTCATTCTGATTACACTTCATGATCCAGATTGAATTGCATTCTTATTAACTTTCTCCTTGCTGAAGCCAACTAGAGATGTCTTAAAGAACTGTGTCTTGTCTAATCCAGAAGGTTGAGGGTTAACATGGTTAACCATCATGTTAACGTACAGCTGAGGTGTCAGTGAGCTATATTCAGTCGATATTCATATTGGTTTGCATGGTATAGTGAATACGTAGACTTGCGATTTTTATAAGTACAAATTATCCTCAAGATGACATTTTTACTTGGCATTTTTATTGTGCTTCATTTGGAATCTTCTACAATGAATTTTAGGACGGGTTTCGCTCGCTTGCAGGGTTCACAATTAACACTTGCCCACTTGCCCAGGCCATTTCTTCCTATGCTAAAGGTATCCTAAGTAGAAGTTTATGACAATTTCTATTTGTATCACTATTCTCTCACCTATTTCCCAATAGAAAAGAAACAAAAGAAAAAAATATGGTTGGCCTTAATCAAGCATTTCATATAAATTCTTAATTCCACTAATTAATACCAGGGTACTTGCTCCATATCCAGCTGTTGAGCACGTGTCTAGCAAAACAAATGCATATGTTTACTGTCATTGTTCATGTCAATTATTCACTCTGGAAGAGCCATGCTTGTGGCAGTCAGCCATGTGTTGACATCACTGCCACAACAGGTGTTGCTAACCTGCCAGAACTCTTATGTAAATATGGTAAACAAGCCATATACTGAACTGCACAGCTGATCCAGGGTAAGACTTCACGAATTGGGTATACTGTAGTCTGATGGATTGAACTGTAGTCACTTGCTGCAGAGCATGTATTTTGAGGTGTGGTTTTATAATGGTAGGACATGGTATATGCCCATTAGATGTACAGTATTTCACAGTTAGTATCCAATCATTACTACCAATTATTGTACAACAATGACTAACGAAGCCTGATTTCCAAACAATTTTATCAGTCACCATATCAACTCGATCATTATGGTGTAGTACTGAGGGATTGAGTTAAATTTTGTGTTAGATTTTACTCGCTTTTTTAAAACGTTTTTTTCTTTGAGTGACATGTTGTCATTGTCTAGTTAAGTTTGTTTAACTGTTATGTTAATTTCAGAACAATTTTCTGTATTGTCTTTATGTCTCTCTTTTTTTTCTTATGGTCTTTAGTTTCATAAAAAATAGTGGAATCAATATTAATACCAAAATAATATATTTTTTTTTATCTCTTCTGGGTTTTATCTATAAATTGACCTAGATAATGGTTAAACAAATCTCTATCTGAGACAAGAGTTGTTATTTAGTAACGCACTTATTCCTTATCACTCGATAATTGCCACATATTTTATATGAATAAATGTTGCGTAGCACTAATTATCTTGTCTTTAATGAATCAACTGATCTTTAAGGGAATTGAAAGTAAATGTAGCTGTGGCATACACTTTAGGTGTACCACTATGAGTTATGTCCCCTTAATTAATATAATGAAGCAAAACAATGTGATGTTTGTGTACATATAGTTTTATTTCCAATTTTAAAGTTTTAAACTTCATCTCTCTCTTTCTTCTTTTTGTTTGTTCTCTATCTGCATGCCAAAATATCAATATTTATTACAAATATCTGAGCATCTGTATAATTGGTACCACAGTTATTGATCCAGTGATGAAATTATTCATTTCTGTCGATTGGACAGGCTGGATAATAGTTGTAGTTATACCATTGGCATATTTTTTCTTTCCATTGCAGCCCAGATTGAAGTCATCCCATGCAAGGTGTGTGGCGACAAGTCATCGGGCGTTCATTATGGCGTCATCACATGTGAGGGATGTAAGGTATGGTGCCACAAAACCAGTAGATCCATCAGTATCTCCTTCAGTAGATCCTTCAGCAGATCCTTTAACAGATCTTTCAGCAGATTGCAGATCCTATAGTAGATCCCTCAGCAGATACTTTAATAGATCCTTCAGTAGATCCGTTAGTAGATCCTATAGTAGATCCTTCAGCAGGTGCTTTAGCATATCCTTTAGTAGATCCTTCAGCAGATCCTTTAGCAGATCCTATAGTAGATCCTATAGTAGATCCTTCAGCAGATCCTTTAACAGATCTTTCAGCAGATCCTTTAGCAGATCATTCAGTAGATACTTCAACATATCCTTTAGCAGATCCTTCAGCAGATCCTTCTGTAGATCCTTTAGCATATCCTTTAGTAGACATGGTAGATCCTTTAGCAGATCCTTTAGCAGATCATTCAGTATGTACTACGTCCAAAAAAACACAGCCAGTGATGGAGATGAAATGTAATGCAAGATTTTCAGTGTTGGAACAGTTTCCCAGGGCTGCTGTGTATCAAACAGTGCCAAAGTTAATCATAACTCCTATTAAATCCATAGACTACACTAGTGCTAGAATTGGAGTTCATGTCGCTGCAGAGCTATGTGGTTTCCTGCAGGATAGCCCATATAATACACCAATACTCCAATATGTTAACATGGAATTACAAACTCTCATTAGGAGCGCTGCGATTGTTTTGTGGAACGGTGGCCAGGTCTGTTCAAGGTTTGTTATTTTTTATTATGAAGCATTGTTTCCTTCGTTCCAGGGATTTTTCCGGAGGAGTCAGTCGGGACCAGTGAATTACCAGTGTCCGCGGAACAAGAATTGTGTGATAGACCGCGTCAATCGTAACAGATGTCAGTATTGTCGACTCTCCAAATGTATAGCACTCGGGATGTCCAGAGATGGTGAGCTCATCTATATCCCCTGCCCTTCGGAACCCAGTTATCTTAGTGGCGTGTTAGGATGTGTCGTCACAGAGCAGTTATCTTTCCTTGGTTCATCAGTGCCAGTCGGTTGTTGCATGTTTATTGTAGCACTATGTGTTACATGTGTTGCAGATTTCCTTTTCATTCTGCCATGATTGTTGCATATGGATGATGTATCACACCCGCTGCAACGTAAAGCTCTAATACAATGACAAGTTCCACGTGAACGAAAAATCTTGAAATCTTGTAAGCCTCAGACTGTAAAATAAGTGACAGGAAAGTCGGATTTTTTGTAAACTTTATTGTAGTACAGTGCCCCCGCGATATAACACGGTCCGATACACAGCGGATTCCGATATAAGGCAGGGTCAGATGTGGATCCCATTTTTATTTTCGTTATTTTCCCGTAATATCGTATAAGGCGGGTACTATAACGCAGGGGGTAAGTCATGGACCCCAACTTCAGCTTTATATCGAGGGGACACTGTAGTTGCATTTTGAGACAACGTTGCTTGTGTGTTTCAGCGGTGAAGTTTGGCCGGATGTCCAAGAAGCAGCGCGAACGCGTGGAAGACGAAGCGAACCTGGTGAAGCAGGGGCGTCTCAACGGGTATGATGGTGTTCAGCCACAGTTTCCCACTCACAACACCATTAACAACAACAACAACAATCACCAGTTTGCCACGTAAGCTTCTCGCCTTTGATTTGCCGCGGTGCATATTAACCCGGGAGGGGTGTCGGGCGTTCTCTGCATTGTCAGTGTATCTTTCCCACTTCTGCGAAGTCAATGGGTGAAATAGTCCCACAGAGATCTACAACAGCAAATCAGTCTATCCTTATAGTCTAGATTAAAGTTGGAGGACAATATTTCTCAAGACAGTTTTCCATCAATGGTTTTTCGTGATTTCGCTGTTTAATATAAGCTCTCTGGTGCAAAATTGTAATTCATATTGGACCATATGTGGTTCCTATATAAGTAGGACTATTACACTTCTTTTTTAAAAATGAACTTAAGGTAATATTGTTTTTAGGTGAAATTAGCATTAGTCCTGAAGGTATTGTTTCTCGAAGCTCTTAGACCATAAGCGCTCTCGTAGCAATCTCTTATACATGGCGCTCGTGCCCTTACGAGAGCGTTATGGTTTCATAGTGAATATGAGAGCTTCGAGAAATGATACCCAGTGACCTCGCGAAAACTCGCCTCTTGGACCATTGTTCTCTATTGTGACATAGTGCGGGTACTCGCGTGATCACACACTCCTGAACAGGCCACAGGTCTATAAAATGATCGTAATCATAAAAAATTAGTGAAATATTCGCGCAACTACTTATAATGACTCACTCAGAATAATTTTAGCGCTACACATATCTTGACTCCTATACGATAACGTGGTGTTATAACTCTCGCAGTCACAACTTTCCTCTAATACAGGTACGGCTAGTTACAACTCTCTTAGCTTTATCGTTGTTCTGCGGAACAGCTCTAGTGAAGTGTTTGCTGTCTACCAATAGGTACCATTAATTAAATTATTAAAATATGGGATGGTCTACAGTCGGACAATGCAGAGAACTCATGATACACAGATAGCAATTGCCATTGCTGGTAGGCTAGGAGATTTTACACCTGTCCATTTTTATTTAAAGATGTGTTTGCCACCTTTTATTCACAAGTTGAAACCTTTGGTGTGGCTGCCATTGTCAATCAAATGTAACTTTTGAAACACAAAAAAAAAAGGTATCCATGTTTTCTTGGTTGTGATACTTACATAAATATGTCAAAAAGATAACATGGCTCCTGACATTTCCTTCTTTTCCGAACTTTAAATATAGATATATTTTACATCAAATTATTGATTGATTACAAATTAACAAGCAATGGCAATTGATATCGGTAAAAGCTTATGAGAAACAGATTCGCACTCCCACTTCATCTGTCAAGCTGCCAGTGTTTTCTAAAATGGGTCTATTTCCCATGTGATTTGTTCACTGTTTTCTTAATTATCAACTACTACATGTAATGATAAACAGGAAGTGATGTGCCATTTTGTTACAGAACTCATGCTTCTTATGACTTCATTTGCCTACTTTGTTTTTTGGTATTTTGATTGAATTAATGCTTTTGTAGTATGCTCAGAGTACTGACTTTGATTGCTAATTTTGTATTTGTACCTGACCACGAATATGCAATATTGATATATTGGTTAGCCTGCGATGTGAAGCTGCTGTCCGTGTTTGCATTTATTATGATGACCCAACTTCTGTGGAGGATATAACTGGATTCCTAGCATGAAGAATCGTATAGTTATCAGTTTATTTAGGTTTAAAAATTTTAAAGGCATACAATCACAGATTTTTATGAGCACGTAGCACTATATTTGAGTAATTTATTATAAATATCAAGTGTTGGGGACTTAGTATTGGACATTATCTAGGTCTATCAACCGTGATTGTATGCCTTTAACAACTTGTCATAATTTGACAAGCTGTTAAATTAGTTTTGAAAGCAGCCCAAAACAAAAGTGTTTTGTCCAGACCGATTCTGTAGGTTGGATAAGTGCATCCTTCAATGCGTCCATCTTGCCCACACATCGAAGTACGAGTACCTGTCATCGTAATTTAATCTGGATGTCTTGACAGACATAACCGTTCCTTGTCCAGCAGTTGTCGCAGTGCCAATACCTCGTCCACCTAGTAATCGTCACTTATCGGTGAAATGTTTCTGCTGCAACATAAAGCAATAACTCGCTCATTTATTAATCCAACTAGTCATAATTCCATAATTTCATTTTTTATTTTTTTATTTTTTTTAAAGATTACCTCACAATCTTTCCCTTTCCGAGATTTTATTTCTAAGCATATTAGTTAGCACAATTCTTAGCTACGAGGCAATGACAAATGGAATACTCTGCCCCAGCACTACTAATGGTACTGCAGTAAAAGACTAATGATACTTACGCTGAAGGGAAATTGACTTCTTTTGCTGACTATTGATTAATTAATATACTAATCAGTGTGCTTGGAGGTTCGTCTGCAGCATGTGCATGGAGGTGTGCGCGGTAACCGTGTGGCTAGACGTACGTACAGTGCTGTAGTGGGTGTGCACCATCGCGCATTGTTGCTTACCTCGAATTAACCCATTCATTCATCTACACACACACACACGATCATTAATCCTCTCCTCACCACTGTACCATGCACACATTAGCGTGATTGCGGCAATTACGAGGAGATACAGCTCCAGAGACCTGGTGGGCGTCGTGGGGCAGCAATATTGCCACGGGGTTTGTGTACCGTAACCATGGTAACAAGCGTGAATAAAATCGCTCCTTGCCCGTGATGATAAGAGTTACGAGCATGGAGGGGTATTCACATTAGTCCGCAGTTTGAAGGCTTGACTGGACGAGGGAGGAAACTTGACCAGCAGAATATTTTATGGTTGTATGCTATGCTACGTATTTTAGGACTGTAATATTGGTTTATTGATACTATTGACATCGCAGTGTTTGTGGCCGACAGGTACTTTACAATGGTATGTGTGACTGACCAGCTGAAAAGAGATAATGATTTATTTTTGTCCATTATTTCGGTTATGCACATCGTATTGCAAGCCCTGCCAGACAATATTGTTAAATTAGGTATTATATCAATATTGTTATTGGGGTACTGTTTCAAATGTTTGTACAGCCAAAAAGTGTATGTTGGTCATATGATGCTAGTAATTATGTACTGGTGTAGCTCGTCCTCTAAGTCTAACATCTCAGCTAGTTCCTAATTAACCTTCCCACTACTGGAGACAATCATAGTTACCCATGGTAATATTATTAGTTACTTCGATTGTTCACGGGTGATACGGTGTCATGTCGGTCGGCAAGATTCCGTATTTCCTGAGGCACAGCAGAAGGAAATACGG